>JH598543.1:855817-879808 GCA_000173235.2 Hyaloperonospora arabidopsidis Emoy2 | reverse complement strand
CACCCATCAACTGGGTCGGCATACTAAGATCAATATAGCAATTTAAATTGATTTCTATAATGTTCCTGGTCCAAATTTAGTGTAGGATACTTCGGGCAAAGCGTGCCGTAAAGTGAATCATAATAAAGCTCTGTTTACGTTTTAAGCAGAAGAGTTCAAGTCATTGAGGACTTGTTACTTTGAAGAACAACGTGCTGTTGGCTCCATCAAAAATGTTTAAAGTTTAGCCTGTTGAACTTATGGAGTTTTTTAAGCTCCTCAAAACGAGCAAATTCGTTATTTGCTAAACTTTTGGACCAGAAACTCACCACCAAATGTGTTGTTTTATGTTTAACTAAATTTCCCATGCGGAAAAGTTATCGACTAAGTAACTCGTGATTTTGAGAGATCATCATAATATGTAGATCGTAGCCATTTCCCTTTATCATCTCCACCTAATTCTTCATACAATCTCAATCGTAATTATAACTATCGCTGAATTAGTTATATAGCGTGCCATTTATAAAACTTCCATCACGGCCAAGCTCACCCAGCCACTTTAGCAATGTCTCTTTCATACGGTTCCGCCGCGAACCACAGCCAGGTTCTTTAATCTCTTGAGATAATCAAGCAACATACCGCCAATAAGATGTTGCAACCATTTCCTCGATTGCCGTCGCATAAAACAACATGTACATTGTTTTATAACTGCCCTACGACAGGTTCTTCAATCATGGCGGCGACACCGTACGGACCGTGACCTAATTCTTGCCGCGATAGTTCGACCTTCTCTGATCCACTGTTCGACCACATGACGCGATATCCCGACGAGGGCCACGGACGTCGCTCTCAGTTTGACTTTGACGACCTTCCATGATAATCATAAAATATCATCTTCTATCATGCATTTTAGATTAACTACCAACATACTATTTTTCCTTCCAGTATTTAATTTATTTCCCACTTCACTCAGTCATTCAGATTTGTAGATACGATCTTCTAATTTGCAGAGTTGTTTAACTCCTGTTATTGCGTCATCACGTATCTTACATCTTTTCATGGACAGTAATACTTTCAAGTTATAATGCTGCTGCTTTTAGGATCTGTTGTATTAAGTTCTGTAGAAATAAGTGGCTTTCTTCAGCCAAGCGTCTAAAGCTCCGCTACATTCAAGAACTCCCGCTCCATGTCTTCCACACATATCAAGTATGCTATGGATTGCTAAAACTAATGGATATCGTTCATTCTGCACTCTTAGTTTCGTTTCTCGAATCAGTCCTTTATACGTTAAAGGTGTGCTCTCCTTATTTATCACTTTTAGGACATCATCATTAGCAAATGAAATAAATTGTAGTTGTTCGTGAATAGTAATAACGTGGTCAAAAAAGTACTCACTCAATGGTCGTTTTACCCTATGCGTTGCGCTAATAGCGGTTATGATTCACCCTCTTGACATACAAGCATAGTCACCTTTCTTTCAATTAAATAATTATATGCGGTTGTTGTTTTGCTCTCAGAGCTTACGCTCCAAAAATTGCAACCTAGACTTGTCTGCATCGTACTTAGGTTGCATGCAGGTATACTGCATATTTACATTTTCATGATTATTCGGTATGCAAGTTTGCTATTTTAGAAATTCCGTAGTATCCCATGCTTACAAAAGCTCGGCCCACTTCTCATTATAGTGGCCTCTGAACTTACATTAACTCGACCTCGTAGTTTAACTACTCTTGTTTCTGATTCTGTCTTGATCCATCTGGTTTCCCGCCTTTTATTGCTTGTGCATAACATGCATATAATACGTGGTGGTGTCTCATATATTTCAAGCATCCAGATCCGACTCTGCTCGAGGCGCAAACTGAAAAGGACGGGGACATAATGTAGGAAAAGACTGCGTGTTCATTTCTAGGTGTCTCCTCGCGACATATCTCCACGTCATCTCGGCATACTCCGTATTTGTATTGCATTCTTCAAGCATTGTATATAATTAGGTTGAGGCTCCATCTAACACAGCTAGTCGTGGGAGATTATCCCAGACGCATACTTTTATCCCTCTGTTCACGGGTAAACATGTATTTTTGGACTCATTTCTTATCATCCCTCAATTACAAAGCCCAATTACATTACGGCATGACTAATTTGCTCAGCACCTTCGCTTGAAATAACATTCGGAACGCGCTACGAGTGACATCATCCATCAATGTTTTTGGATGAGAGGTTAAGTCATATTACACAGCGGACTTATCCGTATTACACTCTACACATCAACGTATTCTGATAAATTTTGAGCCTAACTGCTGAAACGTAAAAATCTCACAAATTTCGCTCAAAAATTATCTAGCTTTATCCCAATCCAATACTAAGTGATTGCGTGGACCTTATTGAAGCCAGCAATTGACCCTTGTCCGTAAACAGTATTAGCGTAAATTTTGATTTAAGTGACGGAATAGTGGATTGCTCTGACCCCGTATTTATTTAAGTATTCATGAAGGTAACGTCAACGTCACCACGCCGGAATTAGACAACAGATTCGCGCCACTACCATTTCAGATACAAAATGTTGAACATCCACAACTCATTTAATTGATCCTGCAAACGCTAGTCATTTAGATGTAGGGTCTTGTCTTACTCTTCTGAGGAGAAATCCAGACAGCACATACTCATAGGCGTTGCTACATATCCAACACATGTCTCCACTAATTAGTGGCTATATCGGCGGGACTAGACAAAGCCTCCCTTCTTCATATACTAATATCCACATGGTGTAATAAACACCTGGACATTGTAGTCAGCTATGTTGGACTCATAAATGGTCACCTTCGATGCGCGGGTGATTGTACTACGTATGTGTAGTGAAAAACACGGTTTCTAGAGAAACCATGGAACACGTAGTTCCCATTAAGCGAATAAGTATGAAGCGGTAAAATTCCTGATAGTAGCAACCCCTTTGTTAATCGATATTTATATAATGAACACTAATGTCTCCTATTACCATACTGGGTAACACTGTAAATAGGGACCCAAATTATGTTCTTTATCGAGAAGACCCGTCTATTTCATGCTCCTTGTCGCGCAGCACTCATTTAACTTATCTTCATTTACCTGCCGAAAAGCACTGACGCAAGCTGACAAGTTATAAAATATAAACACATTTATATCACCAGACATAAACTTAAAGTCGGACCCAAGTGATCACGATTGCGCATTGCGCAAGTTGTGGGAAGGCCAGATGTAGGTTAAACCAGTCTGATTACGAAATCCGTCACAAGGCATGACAAGACAGGACTTGCGATCGCGACCCCTACCATGCGACGGCAATACTGACTTTTTACGATCGCCATTTCTAACTTACAATCGCGATCCCGACCTGGGATCACGATCCGCGTCAGCCGCGTCAATTCTCGATCCTATTAACGGGTAGGTTCATGCGTGATGACTGCCTTTGTGCTAAATTCATCAAAATGAGAAGGATGGTTTTTAGGATATTGCATGTGCTTCCCTCGGATTTTGTAGTATGTTATCGATATGAGATGTAAGAAAGTATTGTCCACCCAATCGTTTCAGTGCATAGGTTCGACAATTAAACGACTCTTTCAGTGTAACGGGGTACTCACGCTGAAAATGGTTACCTTTTTAGACTATCGCCAATGATAAACGTGTAGATGGCGCACCTGAATTTTACGAACATGAGAGCGGGGAAGACATATAACTAAGCGGTAGCACTCGGCTGTACGTTAAAAAATCTACATTTTGTATGGTTAATAATTTTTAATATTTTAACTACCCTTGACTATATTATCTCAAAATGTTTCCGATTGCTACCTGCTTACTACTTTTTGCATACGTCTGTCATTTATTGGTGGCTTGTTGGGTAATATCGTGGCATCTTTCATCCAATTCATCCAGATCAGTTCTGTAGAACATCATCTTTTGAAGTAACATAATCACATCATTGCATTATATTGCGATATTGTTGAAAACTAGCCGCTAGTATACAATTGCCATTGACGTTTGCGCTGATGTCATATTCATGTAGCATGATAACTGCAGTACCTAAATCCATTGGGGTTATCTACACTTCATGTCAGCACCGTATGGCTATAACGCCAACGTTTGTAGCTTTTCGTTTTAAATTAGAGTACAATTCTCATGACTTGGCGCAAAAAGGAGATACATTTGCCACTTCCTCTCACACAAAATATCGTTTGGTGGATAGTAATACGCATGTCTGATAACCGCCTCGCCTTGATTTAATCACCTTTACAATGTACGTAACATGTCGTTTATTTGCATGACAATCATGACGCCTTTGCTCACACGAAACAAATGGTGCTACAGGGAGAAAGAATATATGTACAAGAAAAGGACTTCGGCTTGGCGGGTAATGTACGTAGCATATCATTTTCTTTCAAGGTAAGCATGCGACTATGCTCACACGAAACATTTGTACAACATGGAAAACGAGCAGATGAACAAGAAAAAGAACCGCGTCGTGGTGGATGATGTTCGTGACATGGTGACAAGGCGAGCCTGTGAGCCGTGATACGAGCAGCTGGCACGTAAGGCGACCAAGATGTAGAAGGTGTAGGTATAGAGTAAATGTCTGCCGTGATTGAGCTTGGTGTTGAAGAATAGATTGTGGTGCAGGAATATCACGATGTTGCTAAGAAGAACCGAAAAGTTGTGGTTTTTAAACCATTGAATGAAAAGGAAGATACAATGTTATCCGTCTGTTCGTTGCTGTCGACATTTCGCGGTTCAGCTACTAACATTTGTGCGACAATTGTGTCATGATTTCGTGCCTGATTGCAAACTAATATTAGAACGGCGCTTGCAGCCAACCAACCTTGCGTAAGATACCAATCTTGAGTTCTAGTCGGATAAATCTTGAATTTGTCGTGGGCGTTGCAAGTGTAATTACCACCACGTGATTAGCATCCAACGGAGCACTCTGCTTTTCGTTGTCATCCAATTCGGTGGGGGAAAGGGCAGGCACACCTCATGCGTGCAAGCTCTTTGCCTATGATCAAAGCTTCTATACATAGCATGAAGAGAGAAAACCTGTGGTACTGGGCTGTGAAGCCTCGCGTTGCTCTTATTCACGTCCAAAATTTGTCGTCTCTATCGATCCGATATGGAAATAATGACGAATGATACCAGCCGCTGCTACCATGGACCAGGGGCGCCAAATATGGATGTATCGGCGAAGCGTAGGTACCTCATATATTCTGTCCACTTGTGACGGCAGTGGGCGTTGAGGAATGACTCGAGTCCAGCGTAACGTTTCTTCGTGTGTCAGGGAAAGTATTGCATGGAACGGAACAGACGTCTTGAGTTATCAGCGCAAGGGTTGCTGATTGTGTTGGCCCGACAAAAGATTCCATACACCGTCATTTTGGTTACGAAACCTGTCCTCTGGCGTTTTTTTTCTTTTTGCAGCCAAGTGAATGATGCCGAGTCTTGCGAGTGCGATTACTTACCAGGGTGATAAAAGCAATAATATTGTGTTAAAATATGTTTGATGTGTAGCCGATGTAACTAGTATACAACGTATAAGACCTAAGTCATTATAAGCCGTTGGCATTTTAGTCTTACGGTTCCTAGATGTATTGTAGATTTACCCATCTCTCCATTACGTTATCTTATTCTCTACTATCGATAACTTGGTTCTTTTATCGCGGAATAGTTACCTTATGGCCATTCTGGAAAGGAAGCACCTGTTGGATAGCTTGTTCATTCTAACACATTCATAGCATGATTTCGAACAAGGGCACAAAAAAGGTTACTGATAGAGCAGACGCACGGCAACGTGCGTATGCCAATGACCTAAAATCATTATCCAGAAGTTAGCGAAATAGTTATGTAACAGATAGAAAGCTGTCTACAACGTTGACCGGTGCAAGGTCGACGTACTAAGTTACCACCCATTGATGAAGGCTCTGATAAGTTTTTTTTTTATTCGGGCAAGTCGATCGGTGCTAGCACAACCTTCGGCTCACCCGTGTGACTACTTCAAAGTCGAACAAATAAACAATATTAGGTGGTTTAAGTATAGTAATGCGTCATGACGTTCACGAGCCTTCCGATAAGTCAGAGGTTTGACGGCTAAAACAGATCGTTGTGCTCGCAAGAGTGCGACGAGGGTGTTTGACATGATGGTGCAGACCGTTGTGAGG
Organism: Hyaloperonospora arabidopsidis Emoy2; assembly: GCA_000173235.2. Classification (NCBI taxonomy): domain Eukaryota; phylum Oomycota; class Peronosporomycetes; order Peronosporales; family Peronosporaceae; genus Hyaloperonospora; species Hyaloperonospora arabidopsidis. The sequence continues at coordinate 873,653 of JH598543.1, read as the reverse complement.
TCGACGGCACATGCTTGTGCACACGATTAGAGAAGAGGTCGTATTGATCTCGGTGGTAGCGATGTTGTTTCTTCGATTTTAACGTCGTGCATAAAGAGCGCTCCCAGTAATTCCTGGTGTAAAGCTCCTGAGTTAAAGCCTTTGATGCCCCACGGTACACAATAAATTCTGGCTTGGTGACTAGCGACAGTTGTCAACTATACTAAAATAATTCGACACGTCAAGGTTCCAGCACCTCAACATCAATAAAAAGAACTTTCTCGCCGAGCATAGTTTATACATTGATGCCCTCCTCAATCTATGGTACTGCGGCAACCATAATCGTGCTGGCATAAAGATAAACTACATGAAAATAGAACATCGAATGCATTGGTCGAATCGCTTGGCCTATTAAAACCTTATAAAGGTATTCTGGTGAAGATACCATATCCGATAAGCCTATTAGTATGCATTTAGTGGTAATAGAGGTTAGTTTCGGGTCCCGAATATATCAAAAAAAAATCATGAAGGAATTTCTTAATGTTTTAAATCCTTTGCAAGCACCCCGGTAATCACTATTCCGGTAAACGTTCTGCCTTATCGGATAGGAATATTCATACAACCTGCAGAGACCAAGAACATCTGGCTGCAGCTGCGATATCTTTTCAGATGTCGGACGAAGGCGGGTTATCGCGCCATCACACAAGACAACTCGCTCACAAACATAATCCTCGCGGTGATAGCGCAAAAACTCCATATTTAGTAGCGCTTACCGTGCGATTCAGTCAGCAGATGCGTCTGTGCACCTAAACATATTCGGTAGGTCTGTCAGGCCAGTATACAGAGCTCAACATTTGCAGTGGCGTGACTTGTGGGTTACGTTAAAATATTGGTCATGAAAGGGAAGTTCATTGCCCATTCAGAGACACCCTTTAGCAGCTATAAGGAGATAGATAAATTGATTTTTTGGAGTTTGCCTTCCATAGTAAGAGAACAACGAGTGAAAAATCGGGTAAGCTTGCATCTGAGAATGAGGATCCGTCCTATATCCGTGGGAAGATGTCGCATAAAAATGAACATGCTGTAATCGGATCTTGAGTACAAGAATCCATCAAGTACTATTTAGCGTGGCAGCGATCTTCATCTTCAGACAAATTGCTTACTATTTTTACGCGAAGCGTCCCACGTGACAGTATAATATGCATTTTGCCCAGGTAGCGGAACACATGACATTAATCGATACACTTGGTCAACATTTTACTGCTGTCCAAATTATATACCAGGTGTCTAGATAATTTTAATGCTGTCAGAAAAAGTACATATACTTTACAAATGATAGTTTATCTGTCCTCCGAATTTTGCCCACCGCTCGATGATAACTTCAATGAGACGGTCCACTGCTATTAAAGCTAATATATATCTTCTTACGAGCTAATTTTGTATCAGTGCGTTCCAAGCGAAGCTCAGAATATCTGATGGCCCTTAGTCAGGAGCGTCATCGTTTCAACTGCTGAGTTGCTACGTGTTTCTGATGTCTATAGCATTATAATCCGCATAGGATTCATTAATTTTGCCGCATTCTACTTGTACGATGCGGATCATAATAATATCAACGCCATCCTAATCAACGCTGACGACAAATTATGATGAAATGAGCAAGACTGTTTTGACCAAACGAATACCTCCTATTTACAACTGGATTAATAATACAGTATTGTAGAAATATGTGGATGGTGGTGCCTGCCATTTCACGCATAGTGGTTTATCCGGGATGTATGCATGCAGCATGTACCAATTAATATGGAAAGCTCCGCTATAGGCAATAGCTCGCCTTCCTTGTAAACGAGCTGACGAACTGTTGAATAACACAGCTCTGCCCAGTTCTAGGGTGATGATAAACTGCATGGACGGCTCACCTGAACCACAGGAATGTTCGTCTGATTGGCTGAATGGTTATGGGTGGTGAGCAGACGATTCTAGAAGTACAAGGAAGGCAAAGAGATAAACAGAGAGTTGTTAACTTAATTCTACTCACTTCGGTTTTTACTTCTTACTACTCCGATAGTTTAATAGCCTCAGAGCGGACTGCTGCAACAAGACCAGGACCACCTCGCCCCTCCCGCAACGCTCAAAATGAGTACCAAGCGCGCTGAAGTCCTCCTGGGAAGAGGAAACTATTTACACTGGGAGTTTAATTTGAGGATTATGCTTGCCGGGAATGGACTGCTGGCGCACGTGGAGGTGATCAAGGTGGAGAGCGAGGCTTGTCTCATGAACGACGCGAAAGCTCCTGGCATCATCGCGGAGGGTGTGGAGATACAACACCAGACAAAGATCCGTTTCTCAACGCGTGCGATTGAAGCTTGGGTGACACTGAGGGAATTCGACAACCGCACTACACTATACAATCGGGTCACGGTGACACGGCGCCTCCACGAGTTCAAGATGGATGGCGGAACAGTCATGGCGGAGCATTTTGACTCATTTGACGAGCTCGTTGTCGGTCTTCAGACGCTTGGAGAGCATGTCGACGAAACACGGTAGCTCGTAGTGCTACTGAGCAGCCTTCCTGACGAGTACGAAATGATCTCGTCTATCATCGAGAACGCCAAGGATATCACGCTCATCGAGGTGAAGGAAAAGCTGTTGAAGGAGTGCGAAAGTTTGGAGAAGAATGAAATGACCCCTGAACGACCGTTCAAGGTCAACACTGGACGGTTCAAGGGCAATAAAAGAAATGGTCGTAAGTGGAGCGTTCTAAAAATAACGCTAAGGGCTTCCAAGGCAAGTGTTTCAAGGGCCACAAAATTGAGCATATGAAGCGGGACTGCCAAGAACGGACCACGGACGGCGATGCTGATGCGGTGTTTGCTGTAAGAACGGAACGCTTTAACGGCTGGTTTCTCGACAGTGGCGCGACCGCCCACATGACCACCTCGCACCGCACCGATGTGTTCGAGTATGAAGACGTGAGCAGCGGTAACGAAGTAGCAATCGCTGACAATAAGAAGCTGCAGATCGCTGGCCGTTGTACGGTACGATTGATCGGACTGGACGTTAAAAGGATCGATATGGTTGAAGTTCTTCACATCCCGGGCCTCGATCGGCGTCTGTTGTCAATGGGGAAGCTCACGGACCGTGGACTAAGCGTGGAGTTCTTGCGTTCCTCATGTGTCATCTGGAGAAATGCTAACGCAATTACTATGGACACGAAGGTCGGCAAGGTGTACGTGTTGGACTGTGAGCAAGAGGAAGGTCGATTCGTCCAGTACGCCGGTGTTGACAGCAAGTGGAAGATTTGGCACGCTCGCACGGAGCAGCCCAACCAGACGCTCTGACCAAGACACAACACGCCACGATAGGTATTCCGGCTGTAGGTCAACCATCCCAGTATTTGTGCAGCAGATGCATGAAAGGGAAGCAGACGGTGGCTACGTTTCCGCACCGTTCCATCTCGAAGACGTCACGCGTTTTATAGCTCGTCCACACGGATGTGATAGGACCCATGAAGAAGCCTTCGAAAGGTGGTGCCAAGTATGTCCTGACGCTTGTGGACGACTACTCGCGCTACGTGATGGCCTATATTTTAAAGAGGAAGAGCGAGGTGACCGCCAAGATAAGAGAGTTCAAGACGTTCAATGAGAAACAATGGGGATAATTCATCAAGTACTTACGATCGGATAACGGAACGGAGTTTGTGAAGTAAGGGATGACGAAGATTTGTACTTTGAACGGTATCGTACAAAAACGGACCGTCCCGTATAGCCCCCAGCAGAATGGAGTGGCAGAACGGATGAACCGTACTATCATGGAGAAAGCTCGAAGTGTGCTGCACTACAAGAGCGTTCCAACGGAGTTGTGGGCTAAGGCAGTAATTACCGCGATATCTGATCAACCTCTCCACGAACACGCAAAACGTAACCGTGAAACCGTTTGAGCTGGGTTTCAAGGTAAAGCCTACGCTATATCACCTACGCGTGTTTGGTTCCCGTGGATACGCACACATGGACAAGGCAACGAGGAAGAAGCTTAAACGTAAGATATTTAGGTGTCTGCTACTCGGATACCCACCCAGAAAACATCAAAGGTTACCGTGTATATGACTTGGACGCTTCCAAGGTTAAGGTGTAACGCTCTGTGAAGTTGGCCGAGCGTGAGGTGGATGGTATTGGCTCAAAACGAAACGGTCATCCACCTTACCACGGACGTTGATGAATCAGCCACGCTCGCGCCAGTGGATGGCCAACCCGTCGTAGCGAAACCCATGGAAGGTGTTGAGAAAGACGCACTGGACATAGAGATGTAGAGCATACCAGTAAAGATGCTACACAGTGGCGGGAAGCCATGGATGCTGAACTGCTCTCACACAAGCGGAACAGTACTTGGACATTAGTTCCACGAGGAAACGCTGATCAAACCATTGGGTTTAGGTGGGGTTTGTCCTAGAACGTGACCAGTACGGTCGCGTGGTGCGCTTCATACCACGGTTGGTGGCGAAAGGTTATAAGCAGAAGTACGGAGTGGACTTCTTTAAAACATACATTCTGGTGGCGAACATGAATTTGATTCGTACTGTCCTTTCCGTCTGAGCTGCTTACGAGTATCAGATGGAACAGTTGGACGCTGACACAACGTTTCTCAACAGTGATTTGAAGGACCGTGTCTACATGGAGGCTCCTCTTGGTATTGAGAACGCTCAAAACTATGAATGTCATCTAAACAAGGCCATCTATGGACTGAAGCAAGCCGTGAGTGCCTGGAACAAGACCGTTAATCGTGTGTTTCTCAGCAACGGATTCAAGAGTAGTGGAGCGGACTAATGCGTCTATGTCAAGCGTTCTAAGGGCTACTTCATTTATGTCTTTACGTTGATGATATGATAAATGCGGCAAAGAGTAGTGGTGAGATCGTAACGTCAAAAACGTGCTCAAAATTGACTCTAAAATGAAGGAGCTTGGACTTGCGAAGTTAATCCTGGGAATTGAGATCGACCACGACACGGCTGCCGGAACGCTAATGATAAAAAAAACACAGTATTTTGATGATGTGGCAAAACGGTTTGGACAAGAGAACTCGAAGCCGGTGGAAAACCCGTGTACAAACGGTCTAAAGCTGTCAAATTCGCAATCGTCAGCAACGGCTGCAGATCAGAGTGCGATGCGATCGACACCGTACCGTACTTTAATTGGATGTCTACTGCACATCACCACGTGTACTCGCCCGGACATTGCATTCGTGGTAGCGCAACTATCTCGCTTCCTCGAAAATTCCAGGCAACAGCATTGAAACGTTGCTGTACGTGGTCTACACTACTTGTCGACATCCTGCCAGCACGGGATAATCTACCAAGGTGGTACTGGCAGCGTCACAGCTAAAACCTACTCGATGCAGACTAGACTATCAATTTGACGACGGGCGTTCTGTCTCGGGTGTTATGGTCATGATTGGGAACGCTCCTGTGGTGTTCAAATCCACGTTCCAACGAACGATTGCCTTCAGCTCAGCGGAAGTTGAGTATGGCTTTAAGAATATGCGTTCAGGAAGTGCTGTGGATGCGTGCTATGCTGACGGACATGGGAATGATTCAAGATAACGCTACCCAGATCTGGGAGGACAATCAAGGCGCGATTGCCATGGCACAAAATTCCGGTTACCATGCTCAGACCAAGCATGTGGATATCTGTCATCACTTCATTAGAGAGAAGATCGGAGGTGGAACGGTTGTGATAACCTATGTGGACATTGAACATCAGTTGGCCGACATAATGACAAGGCGCTAGTATCCAAGACGTTCAATTTCCTGCGCGATGCGAGCGGAATCCAGTGCAAGGACATCAAGCAGTAGCCGCAAGTGGGAGTGCTGAATAACACGGCTCTGCACCGTTCTAGGGTGATGATAAGTGGCATAAACGGCTCACCTGAACCGCAGAAACGTCCATCTGATTGGCTGAAAGGCAATGGGTGGTAAGCACACGATTTTAAATGGACAAGGAGGAAAACAGGGAGTAGTTTAGGTAACTTAATTCTACTCACTTCGGTTTTTACCTCCTACTACTCCAATACGAACCCTGTAGTGTATTTTGAAGACGCAAATTACGCCTTCTGTCCAACTGTCATATCCCAAATGGCTGATGTGAACATCGATGAAAGTGTTTTGAGTGCCTAAAATCTTTTCGAATCGTTAACCCCTTAAAGTCACAAGCCCACGGGGTGGATCTTCTGCTCGGTGCTGAGTAAGCGCTTGCCGTTATATATTAGTTGATGGTCGTTTTTGTTTCCCCACGATCAATTTAGGCTGATTAATATATGTGTGATGCGTAAGTCTCACAGGTACCACATACCAGTGACCTGGGCAGGGGTGTCACCTGTAAAATTAAATCACCTCGTCAATGTCATGTCAAATCCAGATGTTCAAAACCCTTCTAAATATACAATACGAGATGACCCGGGAACAGGGGGCTCACAGATCCTGTTGAAATCAAACCAACACGTGGTATGTCATTCATATCCACGCATTGTGGTTGGAGCAACGGACCATAGTTGGTCATGGGTCAGGATACATAAAGTACACGAACGAACAGACTCCTACTGGGCTTTGGCTAGAGTAAATATATGCAATTTATATCTCAACACAGGTTACTTTGTATCTCATAGAGTCGACGGATTGTTGCTATAAAGATACGAACAAAGACAAGATACGAACACAGAATATGATCGTCTTCAACACACCAAAATGGGAAGATGCTTTTGGGCGAGTAACGAAAACAATAATACCGTATTCTGTAATCGTCACTGGGGAAACAAGCGGAAGCTCACCGAAACATCACACATGAATTCGCAGGAATTGTTACTGGTGGGGTGGGCCATGGTCTCGACTAACCATGGGATAAGAATTTAAAGGCACACGACGTCCACTAACCGGCATATCGTGGCCTTTAATATGATACCAGCACAGAACAGTATGGGTACATATCGTGACCAAATGATTGACTGTGTACTACGAAGTGTATATTCCAGCAGCTTTAGTGATTTATGAAGAGTATGAAAAGCCTGCGCCAATGCCATTTCAAGCGCATTTACCGTTCCACAATGCTCATTATTGCAAATTCAAAGACTGATAAAGAATAGTCGAATTGTCGCGCAGATACCCTCAAAAGTAAAAATGATAGTATACATATGAACCTTTGTGGAAAAATACATATGCTACATATGCTACAGGGGGGATATACCGTTAATGCACGCAAGTTCTTATCAAGAGGTGTCAGTAAGGTAGGTATAAATTTCGGGAGACGTTCACTACTGTAGCGAAGGCTGAGTCGGCATGTTTAATCTTTCGTGTTGCCAGATTGAGTATGTAACATCATAATAGAAGTGACATATATGATATTGAGGCCTATTTAGAGTAGCCCGGTACTTTGATTATACATCTGGTCGAGCGTGTATGGAAAATACGTAGCGAATCGATGAAAACCCCACACATTTCGTATTATATGCTGACGAATATACTCAAACATTTGATAAGATAGTGTAGTTTATGCGCTTAAAGATGGATGCAGGTATAAGTGTGAAAGTAGCGGGAGAGAAAGGTGTACTTGACCACTAACGTAGACGATATGTCTTCTGTGAAAAATCATTATTACACTATAGTGGTGCAAGATAAAAATTTAACGCATGTTTGTTGGGTATTCAAGCATTTCCTACGACACAGCTAGTAAATACGCCAGTTCATATACTGTAAATTTCTTAACAAAGCTTTATTGAGATAATACTGGAGCATTATGAATTGGCTATGTGTAACCCTGTTCATTCGCTATAAGAGTATGTCGGCTCTAGAATGCCTAGAGAAACGGATATGGAATTGATGTGCATAAGTAATATTTAGACATGTCCAATACGTAGATGGTTGGCTTGTTTTCAATATTGGCTCAAATTACGCGTGCAGGTACTGCCAACTTAATATAAGGAATTGACTTCGTGCTTATTTGCTATGGTAGAGAACACATGTGCCAGTAGGAAAATAATAGATTATTGTAAAAAGAAAGTTAGGTACAATAAGGACTTGTGTGGCAACGATATACCAAACGGGAGATACAAAAAGGAATTTGCGCAAACGCATCGAGCTGTACAGGTTGCGTCATCTACAGAGGCTAATGAAAAGAATAGATGTGATGGTCATTAGTCCGTTAGATAATTGTACTGCAAAATCGAGAGAAGCTATTTTTATTATCGAAAGTTTAAGAGCCAAGGCTGACAATAGATGATGCATATGCATGCTGCTTAAAGATTGTGGATACAGCTGAACGTATCACGATAATAATAAAGATGCGCTCTATGTAACGAAGGGGTGTGTCAAAATGCCCAATTCTATATAATGAAAATAAGGTGGCAACTGAGCAGCACTGAGGGATACCTAGTGGTGAGTGTACATATAAAGTGCCCCAAGATACGAGAAAACTTGGAAAAGGTTGAGTCAAAATTTAGTTAATGCTTAAAAAAAGAATCTGGCAGGCACAAAAAAACATGACTTCTTTCCCTATAGTCTTTATAAGCTATTTTAATTTTTTATACCGGTGCTTACCACGTTAACGTAATAGAAGCACAAGACATCAGAGAAATTAAAATGAAAGTGTGGCGACGAAGAAGAGGCCGCGTCTGGTTAAAAATTATCTCAGTATTGAAAATGGAGCGCACAATCACACGTGTTACTATTACATCTGTGTTTTTTTCGTTGGAATATCGTACATCACCATTGAAAACAAACAGTTTTTCGCCTTCAAGATTTTACTCCCGTAATTGGATTCTACTGGGTAAAGGAGAAAGTTCTCGCTTGATTCTTTCTTGTCTGTATTTTCCACCGTACATAACTTCGAATACCCAATTATGCACAGGACACCTAACGTGTCCGATGTTTTATGAATTGAAGTAACGGGATTCATCGAGAGATGGATACGGACAGGCTACTTGAAAACAGCTGATCGTTGCTAGCCCAGAAGTAGCTTAGTGTAAAACTGATTCTGTCCCAATTGACAAATACCGCTTGAAAATTTATCTAGCGGTCCTTATATCGATACAGTGCTTCATTTTGACAATAATATATGGGTAGGATATCCGAAGGGGTCAGTGATTTGGACGCCCATCAATGGCCTGTAAATTATAAGTTAGTGTAAGTACAGAATAATGCATGCAAGTTTATTGGTAGAGATGATTTATATATGGCTTGTTATAGCAGTACATGATGCGCATCAAGCACTATCGTTAACTATAAAAGGTTTTGTTGGGGTAGAAATATTACTAGATCATAGGTCAATGGAATTCTGGTGCAGTGTGCACTGTAGATATAAAGTCTTAATTGACAGAGACCTCCATCACCAACTCGGTGTCGTTTGTGGTATACATCGAGCAGGTCATCCATCGACTACGACTTATATCGCTCTGTTCATACTGGCCTGATCTGTGGCAGGTGCCACTACTTAACTGATTTTTCTTTAGTTTGCCTCATAATATCAATTTTAAAATATCGTCATCGTGAGCTCCCTATCGAATATTCTCATACTCTTTGGACCAAAAGATAACAACATGATATTCTTCTTATCAATCTGTATGTTATTATCCTTCAAATCCCACTCTAGCTTATTCTACTTACCCTCATCCCTCTGTAAAGAAGCTATGAGATTGCGTATTAATTTTTGCTATGGATTAAAATAAGCATAGGGGTAATACCGATGCAACCTATGTCGTTAAATTGCGGCCAGCAGCATATCCAGTCCTGACGAAATCCATCATTTAGTATACCCCTTGCTGATTTCGCTTTAATATGAAGTATGCGACAAGGTATCACGAGTTTTGTACATGATGAACTCTGCTCAATTGGGGCACTGACAGAACCTTTCGAAAGAATAGAGTGATATTCCGAGAATACGCCAGAGTTTATTGCTAGCAAAAGGATTCCTAGAAACAACATCGAAGAACATGGGCGCTTATAAGTTAGCGCCAAGATATTTTAATCCATTTAAGATTATCATAGAACAAGTTGTTCCTTATACGATAGATTTACTAGAATATGTGCATTTGCACCCGACTTTTTATGTCGGGCGCATCAACGCTTAACTACTGGCAGATCTCCCTTCTAACCTCCCCGCTCTTCTGTACCGTATCATAGACCAAACCTCATTGGCGACAATGCTGACGACGACTGGGACCGATACCTGCCAGAGCTCGCGCAGCATTAATCTGCTGGGGCCCTCCAAATTCAGCAGAATAAAGTTGACGAAGACGCTCAACATACTTCTGCTTCTCCCGTCAAATCCGTTCGGCAGCCTCGGCTGAAGCAGTATTACGATCACGAGTACTCCTAGCCGTCTAGAGAGCGTGAAGTAGGCCGTTATTATCCCCTTGGGCATCAGCGACAAGAATGCACACTCGTCGTTCGGCGAATAAGGTGCCCTATTCATTGAATCGGTATTTGTCATCAGAGATCTTCCGCCGTGATGCCACCACTCTTGCTTAACGAATTGGGCACGCGACGCTGAATTGTTGATTTAGTCTTGCTTTAAAAAGACCGCAAGTATCACGCACCGATTAGTGACTTGGCGCCCAAGAGTTGTCAAAGCAAAATCATTATGAGAATAGTCGTTCGGGATCTTCGGTTGTAGACAAAACAAAGGAGCCTCGAAGTATACTGGCTCGGGATGTTCCCGAAATGGTCGAAATCATGAAGACGGTGACAGCTACAGATGTTGCCAGGTCAAACCAGTATTTTTAATTCTCGACGCTTGCAAGCAACATATCCACGACGACGAGCTTCCGAGTGATTTCAAGATCTATATCGAGTCTCGGGAGCATATAGGTTGTATCGAAGTCGGTCACGACTGCGTGAATGACCACGGCAATGATATAGACGCTCCCTTATCCAACACACACTATACAAACGGTTCTCTGAGAGGTTACTCTCGTGCACACAACAAGTCTTCTTGTTCCTGCTGGATCGGTTGTGATCCGTCCATGTTGCACGTCGGACGCCCTCCACGGACGCGAGAATAACACATGCTTCACTAGTCACTATTCACGCGATCGATGCTCCGGCGCGCCAGGACGAGAAATACATTCCTGCACGTAGACCCGCGTTTTAGCATCTAAGGATCGCGCACCAGGATTTTTGCAGTGTGTCATCGGTATACGTGTTGTTTGTTGCATTACCACGATGTGTGTTGTCGCCTTAAACGCGTCTCCACGGATTCGGGCAACTTGGAAAAGACAGAGCCCTCAAGATTAGAGTCTCACGGCCTGAATTCTTCATCCATGACTCGCGCTGCCATCTTTCTAGAATTGCCGCCTGTTTTTCCCAGGCGATGCATGTCGGTGCGTGGCGGCCATAATATATGATGCTCAGTTTTGCATGACTGAGCAGGACGTTAGTGATGCCGTAAAAAATTTCGCTGAGAAGAAACTTTTCTACTTTGGCGGTTACGACGAGGACAGCAAATTTTAATGCGAGGGGGGGTGTAATGGAAGAGATTCTATTACATAATTAATTATAGGAATGATACACTATTATACAAGTATGCATAGGACAGTATCCGATTAGAGGATACCCGCGCTTCGTTATAATATTTGGTTTATAATTAGGGTATCAAAATCAATTATTAGCCGATAATAAATCGACTTCCATTGAAGTGGTTCCCATGAGATAAGGGACACTTCTGTACGTAGTACACATTAAAAATTAATAAAAACAGGGTGAAATTTACTTAATAAATAAGGGTGCGTCCGTTGACCCTTATTGTGTACGACGATAAATGGAAACAGTAGATCCATTATAGAATTCCCTCCGATAGTCGGCAGGTCCGTAAAACATGGTGAACGACCCCTCTGGTCGGCAGGAACAATATCACTGTTTCACCACACATATCATCAGATATTTTGTATACTCATCTCCTCCGCTATGTCATTGATTTTTATCAGCCCGCCGATACCGAATTATTTGAAGGATCCATGTACTCGTAAACAAATGCTAATCGCAGTATGGTCAGGTGATCAGTCAACTAACGCTGATTATTGTGGAATTTCTAGCAAGCTTTACAAAGGTGAGGTGCCTCATGTACATCATAGCGCAAAGAATTTAAATTGAATAGGGCGTAAGGTTATCGTACATTTGCAAATATTGCGATTTCTATTACATACCTTCCGCTGAGGCGACTGAGTGAAGTAAGGCAAATATTGTCCTAAGTCCTCTTTCACTCATCATTTTAATTGATCCCAGCCAAGTCTCATTAGTCAATGTATGCCCAGTCTCTTGTACCTGTGGCTTCATCCACTCTACCTTCACGCACCGACACTAACTTTTAGGATACAACGTCCAAGATGGCAGGAATCCACCAACAAGCTGTCTTATCCGTTTTGTTGAGGATCCGGTTATATTTCATTTTCATAGGTCGTTGGGACCCCACGGTTCAAACAGGATATTTTTAAAATACGGATATTTCTGGAGGGGCTAATCATGGCGATTTAGTCTTTTTAGAACAATATTGATGTCAGCGGAAAAGTAATGCAAAAAGCTTTACTGGAAAATATGCAAATATCTGGCACATGGAAAAAAACGATGCATACCATTGAGTCCGAAAGTTGTGAATCTCCGGAAAGTATTCGTGGTGTACTATTATCCGAAGCATATATGAGATGAAGTGACGGCAAAATCGGAATATAGGCGAATCAAATGCTTACCAGGTGTTAAAGGCAACACAAAAAAACACTCTTTATATTATTCCTTAATTCAATAGTCCATCAGTTGCCATACAATTATTAGGATGTCATCATAAAGGAAGGTTAGGAATTGATGAAATATATTTGGATCTTGGGACCCTGCTGAAAATTTTGAACATGGATGGGTGAGAAGCTTGAAGAAAATCTTCTATAGAACAGTTTGAGAAGCGAGTAAAATAAATATTGGTTTCTGGGAGACAAACAGAAGCTATGGTGGTCTGCTCATACATCGGTACATCTCTAGAAATGACACCGGGTACGCTGGATATATATCCGGCTCGTTGGGTGGTGTTCTTGCAGTTGCTTTAGCAAAGTTGATCAAGTTAATTAAGCTTTAATGTCGCACTCCTCAACATTTTTTCGGAACCGAACATAACAAGCACGACGGCAGGAGTGAGTGAAACGTAGACAATGTATCACACCGCTTTTTGGCGATGGCGAGTGAACAATGTACACATGGATATGAAGATGATGTAATTATAATGTGAGAACATGAAAGAGATGTCGCCAGTGCGATGTCTAAGTTGTATACGTCATATAAGAACTGTAGATATATAACATTTGCTGACCGAGCTTAAGTTTCACACTCCCAATCTCACATTACATACGCCCCACCTCGACGCTTCACGTTGATTATTCATGCTGGATAGAAGCGCCAGGAGTAGATAAAGAAGATGCTTTGGGTGGAATTGGGAACCAATATAAAGCAGTTATGAATCGCATGTCTCAAACCTACCCAATCTACATCTAAATATGGATATGTAGAATGAACACTTGCTCGCCACTCATTGCAGGGGTCTCACAATTTCAAACATTTACACGGTAAATAACAAGGATTCTTGTCCCTAAAAATAATCCGTTGTAAATTCCAGAGCAAAGCACTATGCAGATTTAATTAAGGATAAACATAGACTCTGAAAAATAATTCGGGCACAAAACATGATCTTGATGTCAGCATGTAGGACATGTTCGAACTGTCGCACTCGTTGGATCAGCGCATCCGTGTAATTACGTACAAGTAACCAAAATTGGTATCTATTACTTCCATATGCAACAAAGGCTCAGCATCTCTGAGCGTTGGATAAAATCTAACAATATCTCATTTTGCGACACAACAATCATGAAGCTTATCCACATAGGAAAGCTGCACTTCAGGTGCGTCAGTGGAATGCTGTTTTTTGGACCTGGGCAGCTCCTGCTCGAGGCTAGGAAAATGGGTCGTGTGTCACAAAAAATTGCTTGCACCATCATCATTTTATGGCATTTTGCAGATTCAATGGTGGATGTGCACATACTGTATTAGTATTCCCGAGTGCATCTTAACAATCTGGTTGAAACCAATAACCCCTGGATGCATTCGAGCAATTAGCTTTGGTCAGCATCGTACGAGACTCAAATGCTTCAATGCAAGCTGGCGCTGTCGCGGTAACCCAGCATACATAATGCATCATTCTGTGGGGCTGGAGTAGATAGATGACAATGTACCGCTCACCAATATATCGTCCATATTATTAACCCACAGCGCCTACACATATTTATCATGTCCAGCCTAAGCAGCAGTTCATATCCGTTTTCGAGGAATTCCACAATGCTGTCACGTCCACGAAATGCAAGGTATTGTAGCTAGTGAGAATCGTCTCGAATGCCGTCTGCAACAGCTGTTAGAATGCAGATAGTGTCCTGCGCATGATAGTTGAGTCATTAACAGCTGCATGTATTATCGAGCGCTTGTCCTGACACAGTACACGAATACTTCACGTACACGTACGTGCCTAGGAAGGATTAGATATAATTATTGAGACTTAATAAAGGTAAAATGTAGAACTGTATTCGATATTGTTAACCTTATGTCAATAGATCATATCTAATCTTCATTTAACCTTTATCTGAATACAAACATGAATTATAATTATCTGCTTTCTACTCATTGCGTATGTATATCATGGCCTGGTATCATTAGTGGTTGATATCATGGCCTAAATCAACTAATGAGCAGAGTTCCATTAACTGCAACTGACCACCATCCGAAAAGATAATAGTCTAAGAGGAATATTTGCAAACATACTACTCTCATTGATAGTTCTTTACGTATATATCATGTAACGGACACCTGTTACAGATGCACGCCACGTTCTGTAGCTGAGACTCGCGTGGCGCGATTTACTTTGCAGGCAGGTTTGTGGACTAACTTGGCCACCAGTGGGAGCTTGTGTTCGCACCATAGGTCGCTCAGAAACAATCTCTGCAAATCATACCGAATCGCGCAAAGCTCAAGTCTTTGTCTGATGAACCAATGCGCCTAAAGAAGTGCTGGAGGATCCGCTACTTCATTGTCATCTACACGACGACAAGGCCTCGCCCTGAATTTGAGTAAGAAAACTATAAGGAAGACATTATCTGACTATTTTTTTATTGTTAATCAGGTGTGCGCAGGCAAAGCTAAACATGCGCCTCTGATTATTTGACCCAAGTCGCTGCAATTCATATTTCGTTAAAACACATGCCCTATAAATTCAAAGTTGGACGTTTGACACTTTTGTAGGCTTATTGTAAGTTTTACTCCCTCCGTTTCATTATCTCTGTCCCAAACCGAGCGATGTTTTGTCTCACAAGTTTGTCCGTTTTGTCAAGATTAATATATATACGATAAGAGAAAAATGACATGTATTACTTTGATTTGGCAAAAAGATAACGTGCCATTTATTACAAGCTATAGGAGGAGGAAACTACGCGACCGGGGCAAATCTCCATGTAAAAGAAGGGCGGTCTTCCTCGAATGTGGTAGCTCATAGGCATTTCCACCATTGTCGTTTAGTGCTGCAGTCATATACGACTGCAGTAAAAGAAACACGTCTTCTATTTTTTATATCTTAAGATCCATAAACAACTTTTCGACTGCATCTATCAACTCGTTGTAGCTGTGAGCGTCACTTCGTGCTGCAGTGTCTAATTATATCCAATATAGGCTAAGTACAGCACGTTCAAGTCCGGGATATTTGGAGGCTGGCACAATACGCGCAGGTCAAGGCGCAACTGGCGGTTAGCCTCACTCACGAGCGGGTCATCTTCCTTGACATGTGCTTGCGCATTGTCCTGCTGTCAGTATATAGCGCCGCGTTGGCTGCGACGCGGACACTTGGCGGTGATAGAAGGAATGACATTGTCTAGAAATATGTCGACGTAATCCGCTCTCTTCACGGTAGTCAAAGGCTTGAGTTTAATGCTTCCAACAAGGCGATTCTTGCTGCTCCGCTGCGCGACCGTCCGCTCCACGAAAGGTCATATTCCCATCTTCCATCAAACCAAGTAACCTTGGCAGCGTCCTTTCTCGGTCTAGAGAATGCTGTAAATAACGTCACCTTACCGATAAACCGCTTGCTTTTACATCGTCTAAAACTAAAAATAAGGTCATTCGTATTAGCACTGCGAATTCGTTTGAAATATTAATGGGAAACGTATATACAGGAGTGCCGCCGGATGGTTAAGATACAGGTAAAATCTGCTGAGACGCTCGTGTCATGTAACTCATTTCTCATCGAGATCAATTACGTCGTACGTCGGGAAGTAGAGCAGTGTCGACTCGTCGTCAAATTGGATGATTAGAGCTATTCACGCGCGCTTGTTCTTCTCCATCAGCAGGGCTTTGATAACGTTGGTCGTTGCCATGATGTCATTGCGCTGGCGCATCCTACAGAGCGTAGGGCGTAAAGGCCGATACTCCGTCACATGTACCAAAGTGCGCAGTGTATCGCTTAAGATACGGTGCAGCCTCCATATTCTTGTGAACTGCATACGAATTAATCCTCTCCTTGCCTTTCTTATCCTTAATTTTGGATCGAACATCTAGGCGGTCTGATGAGCGAGCCATGGTGTCGCGACCACGCTTTCATGCCCTCATTATCGAAGTTTTAGAACATGCATATGTTAGCGCCACTGACTCGATATCAGTACGACTTACCTTCATGTTAGCACCAGCACACTGAAGGATCGTACACATTATACCAGTGCGTTCGAGGTCCGTGAGATTCTTCTTTGGTGCACATCTTCGACAATGACACACTACTACCAAGCAGATAATGGTGTGTACTGTTTAAAATGATACATGCAATTAAAACCAATTGAAACGGAGCCAAAATTATATAGGCAAATTTGCGTGAAATGGCCGAAAAAGCGTCTCGTTTAGGCAGCTATTGCTATTTATCAAAGACGATTCAGCTTGCTGGGCATAGATATAGGTTTTTGACCTTTGATAAGCTTTTATTAGAGTTGTCAAGCGTGACAATTGGTGGTCTGCAGGCTCCGCAATCAGCGTCGGTGTAAAACCCTACAAAAATGATGATTTTTGAGGTGCTGATTTCTCGGCTTCCAGTTAGTGGATGAATGAATACACGGACAACACTGGCTGAAAGAGCTTAAAACAAGCTTTATTTTTAGGTTCATTAGCCAGTCAGGCTTAAAAATGACTTTATTTTTGCTTTTTTGCTGAAAAGGGACAAACATTTTGAAAGGGAGGGGGTAGTTTTCGAGTATTCAGATTTCAGGCGTCCGACATGAAATCGCGCGCTTGTTGGTAAAAAAAACTAAGTTCAGCACACAAGACAATTTTACAGCACTTTTAATCAGGACTACGAGGTAGTTAGGTACACAGTTCGATTTGAAAGCTGTCGTCACAGATACATCCTGCGTTAACATATCAGAGCTATTCCGATTTGCCGAAATTACGGGTAGCATCTGCCTTCGAGTCTTCATGTGGAAAGAGCTCCTGGCCTGTACTTACTATTATTTGAGTGATTAATCGAGCCTCGCCAGTCTGAAATGCCATGGCTGGCCATACACCCATCCTCAGAATGGATTAAAACATTCGGATCGACGAAATATGTGTTACCATGCCGCGCAGTTCTCCGCAGATGGACGTTCGGCAGTCCACAGTTCGCTGCTACCAAAGAAATCACCAGCCAAACGTACCAGACCTCTCGAACAGGTGACGCTTTAGTCAAATGCACGAAAGAGAATTTGCCGAGCTGTTCACGGCCATCGACGGCGAGACCACATCGATGATACGATGAGCGTTATTGTACTATCCGGTAAAAAACCAACA
>JH598543.1:787035-835074 GCA_000173235.2 Hyaloperonospora arabidopsidis Emoy2 | reverse complement strand
CGCCATTTCGATCGCCGGCTCCAATATACTGTTATTTTTGTCCTCCAAACCTGTATTCTCGTGCCCGAATTGTTCGCGCAGAGGAGACATTTGGTTTCTCAAAGAGCTGCCTTGTATCTGTAACGAGGTAGAAGAAACGTCGCCCTGGCATCCTTGGTCCATTTCGCGCTGCTTCAATTCTTCCACTTGACGTTGCAGATCATGAATCTGTTTGTCTTGCATACGAATAAGGTCCTGGTAGGCACTTGCAGGAGTCGAAACGATAGAGTCCCCATCAGCAGAGCGCAAAGATCCGCCATCACAAAAGTCACTATACATCGCGATGACACGCTTCTGTATCTGCTCAGCTATTGAACGATAAAATTTTGTGAAGGCTCGCTCGTACAGCATAAACAAGTAACGGGCTTTGCCGTCGTCATTCAAATCTCCACCCACATCGTCAGCGTCCGCGACGTCGATAATATCGTATTCAGCACGGTAAGTCAGTAGTACTCGTGAACTCTGCGTTGGGCTTGCGCGAGCACATGCCAAGATTGCTGCAGTTTGCTGAAACTGAACCAATGCGTTCGTGAACTTCTCTAGACCGACGCGGTTACTGATCATCTGGAGAATTTGGTCTCGCGTCAGCTGCAATCCCATTTCTTCTTTTGGCGCTGCTGCCGTCACTGCTGCACTTGCCATTTCCGCGATATTCTCCTTCTCATCATCCCGTAAGAATTCCAAGCAACACCCCAGTAGTAGAGCAACAAGACCCCGCAACTGTGTCGTCTCTGCAGCACTCCGGGACGATGTTGAAATTTGCTTCACCGATAGGACATCCATGAGCACCGATAAGTTAGCAACGGAGCCCACAATCTCACGTACAGCCTTCGGACAGTGATGGCACCAGTGGATGAGCAGTATTAGCACTGACAATTTGGCCTGGAAAACAATCGACTGAACCACGGAGCTCAATTTATTATCCGGCGCTATTCGCAACAACTGCACGCATCGCGATAAGAAAAGGCCACCAGCAACAGCACGCGCCTGTGCGTCAGTGTAATTTGCTGGAACTCGGAGAGCAAGTTCTTTACAGTAAGAGCTATCCGATAGCAAATTTGTCAGCCGATGACTGGCTTTCCAAGCGGTGACAAGCTTCAGATTCAGCGTCCCAGCGTCGTCTCGATCGCCACACTGTACAATAGATTCGGTATTGATGACAAACGCATCGAACAAGACACGGCCAGCCGAAAAAGGAATTGAGGAGGACTCGCTGCTCCTGCCAGTGCTATATCCTTCCAATGAGACTATTTGTGGGGGCGGCGTCTGGACATGCTGCAGCACAGCCATACGCGCACCCTCATTGTCACTAAAAAGTGTATCCAAGAGAGCTGATGCCGCAGCAGATACAGGTGAGTCATCACGACCATTGCCTACGTCAAGACCGACAAGGTCCGCGAGAACGTTACGCCCCGAAGGTATTGCGTACAAGTTCACCAATATCATCTGAGCACCACCGTTGCGCTCACTCACCAGTAGCAGCAAGTCTAGAGCCTGTAGCCGCACATCCATCATCGTATCATTGCAACAGCAGATCAGTTCACCCAAAGCACCCATAAGCACCTCTTGTCGGGCCACAAGACTTTGTATCCTCGCCAGCTCTTGATTTTTCCGAGCACGATCCCGCTGCGCCATTTCATCCAACATTAAATCGTTGACACCTTCATAAAGTCCTGCGAGGAGGATACGCACAAGTTGCAGTCCAAGTTTCAGCACACGTTTTTTTTGTTCCAGCGCCGCAGCATCTTCTCCTTCGTGTTGTTCCTCACTCCCTAACACCGTCAGTAGTCGTGGCACGTGCGATTCCAGATACGTCATCTCAAGGAACAGTGTCTGCGTCATCAGGTTACCCCGCAGCATATTATTGACAATATGCAGACAGTCAGCGACCACGGAGCTCGCGAGGCTTGCACTCGTACAGTCTGGTAGCTCTTCAGCTTCCATGATCTGAAACAGTCTTGCAAATCCCTCTTCAAATGCCAAAAACTGTTGTACATTCTTGTCCCGTCCTGTCAATTGGCCAAGCACGGCCAACGCCGTGTCTCGAATATGTTCCCGTCGGTCTTCGACCACCTCCAAAAGTCTCCGAAGTCCCTCTTTGCACTGTAAAACAGACTTGGTAAATTCTCCTGGTGCTGCCTCTTGCAAGGCCTTGACCAGCGACACCGCAGGGCCTCGGATCCAGGGCGAGGGGTCTTGGAGCAACATAAGACACGTCGGCATGCCCCATTGTGCCGCAACATCCTCGTTAGGTTGCGCTAACACCAACACAGCGGCCGCGGGCACCCGAGTCACGATCGACTGCAGAAACTCGAGCAGCGTCTCCATTAGCTCCGTGTCTCGAGGGTCCGACACAAGAGCATCGAGCACCGCCGGCACGGCCGCGAGGCCGAGCGCCTGCTCTTCAACTGTAGGTTCCAAAGTAGTGCTCTTATGGCCGTGTTGGGAATTATCCAATTGCTGCTGCTGGGCCAATGAATGGAGAGCGAAAACCGCCTGCTTCCGTTCTGTTAAAAGTGTGGCGAATTGTAACCGCTCGACGGTCCGTGCGATTGTCGCTTCTATGTCGCGTGCGAGGGCGGGGGATGAAGAAGGTTGAGGGTTCTGAGATGGAGAGGATGGAGATGGTGAAGAGATGGCGATGGTCGTGAGCTCCACATCGGCGGCTTCTGTGGTCTCGGGCGGAGGTACTACGATGCGGTGCACGCGGCTTAGGACCGCTTGCATGGTGTGGGTTGGGACTCGAGAGAGTTTACAAAACGAGCGACGCTGGATGTGGAAATTACAAGACTAGCCAGGATATATGCCTGGTTGGTTTTGTAAGGGCCTAAATGGATGGTGTTGGAATGTGTATTTGTGTGTAGTGCAGGTATAGTTTTTGAAGAGTAGTCGTTTCGGAAGTATATTTGTTTTAACGGACATTTTGTGTGTCTGGTTTCGTTTCACTTTGTATGATCAGAGAAGTGTGATGATGGTGACCCATTTGACATGCTGCTGTAAACGTTGCTTCATCTAAATCTGTACTCGATTTGAAGCTCTTATGCACCAACTGCAACGATCATGTAGTGGCCATTCCCACCTCGCACTGCCACACTACCTATTTGCCAGCATCCACACAATATTCAGTGTCAACACGCTATACCAGGCTTAGGCACATAGCAACCTCATCCCACTTAGTTTCCGGTACGATACCGCATGCATCCACTTGGCACCCGACAAGACGACACATGAGTATTTACTTGTCATAAATCCTGCATAAAGTTGTTGTCATGTTGTTGTGCTTACGTGTACTGCAAATGTGTAGCAACCGAATTTTTCTCTTGCAGAGTAAAGCTAAATCAGACCCGAAGGATTATCGGTGCTGACCCTAGCTATGGGCATTGATTGTACGACGGACGCCTTAGCCCGCATACACCACAGCACGTGTCAAAAGCTTCAAATCATGCTTTCCCACGTTTAACCAGAAATTTATTCGATTGAAATCAATCCACGCAGCTTTCTCAAACTTACAAGCAGCTGCGAAGCATTATAAACGGAGAGGTCGTTTTAAACCTTAGGTGACTTGTGCTTTAGTTGTGTACTTTATTTGTAACGTTACTTAAGACTCGTATAAAATGATTGCCTCTCCATCTCGATCTTACAGCCACTACTATCTGAACGAATCACGATGACCTTCTTTTACTCAAAGTATTTAGCATGGACCCTGTCTTGCTTGACAACAGCAAGAGGCGATACCAACCGGACACAGCTGAACCCATATCGCCAGCCGTTCGTCACGTTTGACAAGCGAAGTTATTTATTGAAGCCGTTACGACGGCCAATGCTGCAAGTTCCATGTCTCCCGTTCCTGCGTCGACCAACGGTTGTCCATCGCCTGTTCTCCACGAGCAAGTCGCGCGACTGGTTCGGGATTGAGTCCGAGTACTTCTCTCTACGAGGTATCGGGATCGCCAGCCGCGTGTTTCGTGGCTTGCCGCAGCTCACGCGTTACATTCGCGACACACCACGTCAGATATTCGCGTCCCAGACATCGGACCAAGCTCGGAGCGCCATGTACGTGCTGTCCAAGTTCCCAATGAACGGGCACGTGGATCTGCCCGAGTTTGTGTTGGGTGCAGAGCAAGTCGCTCATGTCGTGCTCTCGAGACTCTACATGCGCGAGTCGGACGAGATTAAGAGGTTTTTGGAGCAAGTGGCGACGTCCGAGAGCCTCGGGATTCTCGGTCAAAAACCTTCAGTAGTTGTTAAAGGACCAATTCGACAGGCAATTGAGGTAGGTTCTTCGGCGTCTTTGCCGTCTTCTTCTTCCTTGGACCACCTTTGTATCAATGGGACAGCTCTAGAAGCCGTGGAATACACGCGAGAACGAGTTGACGAGCAGGTCATGCGCGAGTGGATGACGATCCGAGTGCAGTACGACGTCACGGAGCACTTGCGAGTGCTGCTGGGAGAAGGTGGAGAAAAGAAGGGCTTGGGCGATCGACGGGTGATCAATACACGGTTTGCGTGGACGTTTGAAGCAGAGGTGATGGAACCAGCAGAGGTGGAGTGGAGAATCGTAGAAGCATCTCCGTTTGAGGAAAAGCCAGTGGAATGCACGACTATTGAAGAGCAAACAAGGGATCAAGACGACAAAAAGGAGGAAGAGAGAGCACCTAGGGTGTAATGGGGGTAATCTCGCGTCAATAGTTGAGGACCGCTAGCTTCACCGTATCTTGATCGTATGCTAAGGTGATATTTGATAACGCGCTGGGTTGTGGCCTCAGCACGTACTCGTTTAGCGTCCGTACTACAATCTGGATGGAAGTCGCGGACCATATAAGGTTGCCTAGAAACAGTCTGAACAATAGTCCAGTATCAAGGGGAAGCTCTGTCTCCGCTCGAACAGCGTGTAATGACAAAGGAAGGTGAATTTACTCTGATGTAGTGTCACTAAAGGGCCGACGCCTATTGACTCGGCGTTTAAGCGATCGCAGCGCTAGCAAACCCAAAACTTGAAGAAATGAACGTCAGTACACGAAATGATCTCCTACCATCGCTACGATGACGATGGTAGGAGATCATTTCGTGTACTGACAGCAATAGACCCTCGAATCCACCGATTCTGCTAGGCCAGCTTCACCTGCCATGTCCGAAAGTAATACACGTGCAACAAAGTATACCACGCTATTTCATTCGGTACTGAAAGCTCAACTTGTCGCTTGGCCAGCTGGAAGCAAAATGCGGGATAAATAAGCTCGACGAGTTGGGTACAAGATATCCTCGACATCGGTCAGATGTGTGCTTATAATGGACATGCGCTTCTTTTGCTTTTTCGTGTGCTCTCGTTCTTTCAGCTCGCCCTGGTTTTGAGCCGTATGCACTATGTCGATTAAAATGTGCATACTCGTCATTTAATCGGCAGCCCAACGACCGGTGCAATATGTGATCACACTGTGTAGATAAAGCTCCTACATTTTTTTTAAATACTCCATAAATTACATCCGCTGTGTATACGATCTTGTGTCGCTATGAGACATACACCTACCGCTACATTCTAAATTAATGACCAGAGTAGTTGTCAAATACTTCACATAAGTAAAGAAGGAAGTAGTGCTGCCGCCCATATATTCAGATCGTGTATCCTTCTGTCAGTCATTTGATCTGCGTTGATGTGACTAAAATAAACGTTGCATTAGGTCGCCGTCATATTTTACATAGGGCAAGGTACAGACCATGCTCTTGGTTGACCCGATGGATCACCTCGGCACATAGATTGATCACACTATTATTTATAAACACAATAGTTTCCTTTCTGCTGATCGACGCCAGTTTGAGGAAGATCCGATGCCGTTCTTGTCTCAGTCAAAACCAAAGCGACTGCATAGCGCATGATGCGTTTCACCCCCCCCCGAGTGTACAACGTTCCGAATACACGACGTGTATACATACACCCCTGCGCTCAAGATTCACGATATTTTTATATTGTGCAGTTAAGTACCTCGTTGTCACTACGTATCGATGCAGGGATATTGGAGTTTAGACTTCCTCGCATGGCCCGCGGATACGCGATAAGCAAAAATATGTTGACCACGATGACTTGTTCGCCAGCCAGTGACCACTGCTCCATGAAGTACTAGTACTCACCTGACTCCAGTTTGATTTCTTGGCGAGTACTCTTGTTCGTAGCTCGTTTGGTACGGGTTCAGGGAATACATCCTTGATATCGACCAAATCCTTACAGGGCCCTGCTTTCAACAAATCCTGGGATAATGACATGCATCGCTTAATCGAGACTTCTCATTGAGGACACTGTCGTTCGTCTATGATCTCCAGAGAACCCTTTTTAGCGTATCATTGCCAGCTATGTACCGGTAACGTATCTGTCCCGTGTGAAGAGCACGCATTTCTACCTGACTTCTCCACTACGCGAATCAACAACAAACATCTTGAATTTATATCGTTAGCACTTGAGAGATCAATCCTCTTTAAACGCGAAACCATATCGAGCACATAAACCTTGCGTTTGATTCGTTATCGCTCAAGAAGTAGTGTTTCTGTTACTTTCCAAGGAACTTTTCCGTATGTAGTCGTTACTTGAAGACTTATTTTAGTAGACTATTGGGGGTTGTTTCTCAACATCCTCAAGTTGTTAGTGCACTACCACAGCAAGATCTTCCAGAATGACCCTACATTCGTTGTGGGTTAATGTGTAGCTGCAACCAGACAAATAATTTCGCCTTCTCCTTCTGTTGATACTGCCCTTCACGCGAGCTACAAGCCCCTGAGCACTCGAATTATTCCAGTATTGTGCCTTTAGCGCTGCCTGTGCTTCTACACAGCCATCCGCAGCTTGGATAGTTCGGAGTGGGCTCATTTTCTGGTGATAATGATTCACCAGAGCATCACTTCCACTACGAAACACCATTTATCTTACATATGATCGGAAGACCGAATCGATTGATGGGAAGAGGTGGCCCAATACGGTGTTATAGGGTAGTTGAGATAGAAATGAGCGAGGCCGGGAGGTAGCGTAGCGGACGAGAAGTATGGACCGTTGTAAAAACTTATTGCTGATCGTCTATCCTCAACCGAGACCAGCCGACATCTTGTTCCGTATACGTTCCAAATATAGCAATTAGGCTACCTACGCCAACACGCGTCGCCGTAATGAGACAGTATTCAGGAGGCCTTAATAGAGACGATCTAGTGCACGTATGTGGAAGCATATCGAATCATAAACTTGAGTCTGGATGTCCAAAGAAACAGGAACGAAAAGCTTTGCTGCTGCAGGTTCAATTGCGTCATCGATCGTGGCTATTCCACGATTGCCACAATCTTAAAACCTAACATTTTCCTGTGAGATGCGTACAAAATAAGCTGCAAGCATACGACAAGGTCACCACGACTGAAAAGGACATCCTCATTACCCATTCTTTCGTTAAGAAAACCAACATTCATCCTCTTCATCGCTGTTCTGCTCCTTTGCGCCGGCTCCCTAAATCTCCGCATGAGCACTTGTACCGCAATTCATTGAGGCCAATACAGAGGGCAAGAACCATAAGCTCTGGTGTACTCGTCGTCAAAGTAATACAACAACGAGCCGTGCTGTCATGGGAGCCGGTACGCTGTCTGTGTGCCGATAGAAGTTCCGACATCAGTTGTGGTCGTGTTCATCCGCGACTCCCACGCATCGACCGTGAAGTCCAATTATATGAAAGCTTCCAACCGAGGGACGGGCGTGTCGGCCTCGAGCTAGTCAATGATTCAGTGATTGACCGGCCCCTTGTATTTGTAATGAAATGCTCCGATACCAGGAAGCAATGATGCAGCTCCTGCGAAGTCTTGTTTCGCAGGATAAAGTGAGTGCGCGCGTTTGTGAGCATAATGGTGTCGGTAGGAGATATATCGTCGGTCTTCCTTTCGTACGCACGTTTAACTGGTGAGCACTCGTGGAACACGACGCGCGTTACCATGCTCCTAGGTTCAGTAGTATTCGATCGCGAGCCGGTCAACGGTAAGACCGCACAGCACAAAGGTATTGTGATTTTGTCGGTGATAAATGACGCCATGCGCTTAGCGCCTATCATGTTGTAGCACGATTCGACTGTAGTTCGAGCTTTGTGCTTATCCTTTGTCGCTGATACTCCCTTTGGCAATTGACGGGATGGACATGTCCTACACAAAAGTCCTGTCTCGTCGAACTTGAGAACATCCTTAGATTTGTAGCCATCGATGATCGCTTACAGATGTCCACGCTTGGCGGTTGATCTGTCGAGGCGAACAAACGGAAGTCTGGTGCAGCAGTATGTTATAGTGGTGTTTGTGCATTTGCATACAAATAGGTGACACTCCGTCGGTACGGATGAGTTTGTTTGCATTCTTCTAGAGTAACCATTCCTTGACAAAGTAATGTCTTTATGTATGGGCACAAACTGGAGCAGCTGCTCTTTCATCTCGTGTAAAGTCTATATTGGGCTGACGCCTGGTGCTCATGCTAAGCACTAACATCGGCGGTATAACATGAATTGGTGATATCCGTGCTCCGAAAGGTGTTACGGGTTTCCAATACGCCCGCAACATAAGTCGTAGCGTTGATCAAGCGGATGAGATTTGACGTACGTGACTTGATTCTGTATCTAAATTAATGTAAGCGGGGTGCTCTCCATGGCGGAGACGGCGTCAAAAAGGGACTGACTAGGTAGACGCCTCCTACTTGCTACATGGAGACCCCTTAAAAAACGATAAGAAGGGGGAGCAAGCTTTGGAGCGCGCTGTAGCGGGGCACCGATCGACAAGCTATTTACTCTGAACACAGGGTAATCAGGCGCTCGTAATCTCACGTACACGTACGTGCAGAGGAAGGTTTCAATACAAGGTAAGGGTAAAAAGTAGAACTGTATTCAGATTTGTTAATCTCCTGTTAATAATTTTGTGTAGTCTCTTTTAACCAAATCAAAATACAAACATGTATTGTGTCTATATGCTCACCACTCATTGCGTTCTTTTGTCATGGCTCGGCTTTATTGGTTCATTACCTTATATCAACAAATGAACAGCGTATGACTTCTGCATCACAATATTACCTATCAAGGTAATATAGTAAGAGTATGACGTCTTAAACAAACGTAATATTCATATTTGATATTTACCTTATGTGAAATACCATGTAACGGACTCACCCCGTTACCACCTCCCCCGTTAACCATCAGTCACAATATTGACTGATCGATGATTGATTGACTCCGTTGATTGACTGTGGGACAGGGAAGCATTTTTTGGTCCATACAATTCATTAGTTGATCTCATCGCATGGATAACAAGTCCATGCGGTGTGCGGCCAAAGCTGCCAGGAGTGCTGCAATGAGACTCCGTTCGGCATCCGCAGGAGAGGAAAAGGCATCCCAAACAGCGGGTGACAACTCGTATGCTGTTTCCATCACCCAGCCTGCAGTAGTTGCTGCTGTAATATCGCGGTGATGCACCGTGTGACATCGAAGATTATGAGCTAGATCCTATATACTCCGGCGAGTCGGATGGCGACACCGAATCGAAAAAATTAGCTACGAAGAAAGAGCCAGAAGTGGCTGTGCCGGAGATTACTAAGTCGTATTCGCGAAGAGCTCTGAGTCTCGCTGAACGTCATGGCATCTTCAGATCGTCTGACGAGTCAGATACCCGTCTCCAAGATGGAGTCGTTCACTCGACAGTTCTCGAGGCGGAGTCTCAGGCCACCGCAATGATGATGACGATGACGCAGTGATGCGTCATGATCAAGGTGGTCGTGCTGGTCATGGTGTCATTACTTCTATTTATTCCATAAGGAGCCATGGATCGTGGCATCTTGCGTGTTGCTCCTGAGAAAAAGGCGTGCCTGCCTCCTCAGCGAGTGTTGGAATGCCTATCCTACACGACAACCGATCATTATCACATAAGACTATTCGATTCATCAAGACTTCACGGCCTTAATTCTATTCGAGTAACTTTCGCACTGAACATGATTTCTACATCGATGTGTTTTTCAGACATTGAGGGTGCAGCGGGAACCACAATAGGGGGTGATGGGGTCTCACTGTATTCAGGCATGAAACGCGTTCATCAACAGTGTCGGGGAGATTGGACGGGATGCCTGGCTTGACAAGCTTGACTTATCTCCCAATAGGTCTGAGAAGCGAACCTCTATTAGTATACGTTACAAACTGCATCGGTTATCAAGAGAGGC
Source organism: Hyaloperonospora arabidopsidis Emoy2 (assembly GCA_000173235.2). Lineage (NCBI taxonomy): Eukaryota > Oomycota > Peronosporomycetes > Peronosporales > Peronosporaceae > Hyaloperonospora > Hyaloperonospora arabidopsidis. Next base: position 824,834 of record JH598543.1, on the reverse strand, counting down.
CGGGTTACCATGCCTCTAATAAGGTGATCCTTGCCGATGTTTTGTGAATATTTGGCAAAAGCTCCCGAGAAGGCGTATCGTATAAATGACCCCTGGTAGCGAGTAAGCGTCTCCCCTAAGATGTAAGGGGTAACTGCTAAGTTGCAATCCCTCTACAAACGCGCCGGGCATTCAATTTTCGATGGGCCTTCTTCGGCAACGAATGCGCCATGTCACACTTCTCGACAAGGCCCAACACATCCAAATCAGTTGTGAGCGAGTCTCCGAACAACCCACCGAAGGAGGATAGCCGCGCCACAGGGCGAGGTAACTCGGCCGACGTCTTTTTCACATCGCGGTGGTTTAACAGGCGTTCCACGAAAAAGGGAAGGCCATCACGTGCGTCAACCAATGGATGAGGCAAAGGAGAAAATACACCCTCCGACTGATTTGCAGCTTCAACCTGATGCTGTGAATCAAGTTGATCGCGTAAAGTTTGAGTTGCGCAAGGACCTCGAACACGAGAGGAACAGACATCTAGATTTGGTTGATATTGTGAACCATCTCTGCTCGGAGCGGAAGAAGGACTGATGTGAGTTTTCTTTGCGGGGATTGAGAACGAGCGGACACAAAGGTCGCTCCACGACGAGCTGACGAAAGATCGTCAGGATATCTCTTGATGTCTCGGGGGAGATATCCAAGCTTCAGACGCGGGATGAGAGTCAGCACCGCGATCACAAGTATGTTTTTGGAGATGCTTGAGCCAAGGGATTTCTTCACCGGAAGAATCCCCCGTACTGGTAGTACGGCATAAGGCGACCAACGTAGACGTAAGATGCGTGCGAATCTAAAATGGCAGTTCAGTCGTATATGCGTTACCTAGGCGGCGCAGCACACGAAATGGACTGACAAACTTGGGTAGTAACTTGTTACTATCCATGTTAGTCACTATGTGTCATGATAAGAGCACCGTAGATAGTAGTACTAAGTCACCTTTATTAAATAAAAAATGTTTTTATTCTTGTCAGCGTTTCGCTTTTGTCGAAGCCCTGCTCCTGCAATGGAGTCTTATACGAAACAGTCAACCGTTTCGCGCACTGTATGAATTCATCTGCTGTCTCGCTGTCTTTGGCTACAGTGCTCTTAACGTGTACTGTGGAAAGATCATATGTCGCTTAAGCGAGTGCGCCTTCTGACTCACTGGACGTGATGCTGGGTTGATCATTATCGTTCATAATTTCTTCTTCTTCGACGAAGTTGATGAGATCAACATCGGCATTGTACGTAGTGACCTCATGGTACGATCAGTATAACATGAGAAAGAGACGGATTTTTGTCTGCTCGAAAGAGCCCCCTCAAACAATATTCATACTCTAAAAAGTTGTGTAGATGCGAATGGCGAAAGCTATTCACGAAAAACGGCATATGATCGTAGATGAGTGTTTTGTAAAGGAATGGACGTAACCTCAAAGGGTTTCTTCAGGACACGGTTGGCGCGTTCCGTCTGACTATCCGTTTCAGTGTGGTCAGATCAGATCTGGACATCTGTAAGCGTGTCCGAGTATTTCAAACACGGAGCGCCAGAACTCATCATTGAACCACGGAACCGATCGGACACGAGTTTACGAGGCATTCCATGACGGCGAAAGATCGTGTCGATAAAAACATGAGCACAACTCGATGCGTTGATTGATTCAGGTACAGCAACTAGGTGTACCATCTGCTGAATCTGTCAACGAGCACAAGAATACCAGTATTCTTGCGAGAGTATGCGGGGAATCCGAAGACGAAGTCTATTAAAACGGATTTTCAGCACTCAGCCGGGGCAGGCACAGGCTGCAACGGGGCTCGAAGGTCATCCATTGGCAGACATCACATGCACGATCTTACTTGCGCACGAACTGATACTGGCGAGGCCAATAAAGTCTCGGCTCACCGTGAGATACGCACTCTTGCGGCCACGATGTCTACCAACAGGTGTGTCGTGGTATTCATAAATGATCCATAACCGCATATCACCATGATTGGGTACGAGGACACGAGGCTTGTAGCCGGCAACAGCTGAATATTACAGTAAGCCATTGCAAACTGTATATCTATCCGTTTAGGATTGGTACACTGCCAGCGATCAGTTAAGGGTGTTTCGGAAAGGTTTCGAGAGATGGTTCGTTGAACGCAGAGTCTCTCGTATGTCTTCCAGTAAGGTTGACGACGGGACAGTTGAGGTCAACACCACAATAGTGGTGACGCCAGTGTCGGATTGCGCAGCTGGGTTAAAATCGGGCCGGCGCGAGAGTGCGTCAGAGACGACATTAAGTTATCCTTGCTTATATTGGATGATTAAGTTATACTCCGCGAAGTATGAAAACCACCTTGCTATTTGTCGAGAGAGATGTAGACTGTTTACAGCCGTGCGTAAAGACGCATGTTCCGTATAGACAATGAAGGGGTTCTCAACTAACAGGTAGACCCTGAACTTTGCCAACTCGTACTTGAGGGCAAGGAGTTTCTTGTCATGGACCCACAGACCGCATGAAATGGACTGTCTTGGTCCGCAATTGTCGAATCTTCGATCGTGTCAAGCTTTTCCTGATACCTTCGAAAGAGCGCTGACAGTAGGCACTTCATAATCACTTCTCGTTCTTTTTCAATAAAAATATAGATGAACAGTTATCTCGGCGTAATTGAGCGAAATACTTGTGTAAATACGCCGCTAAGCTAAGCAACTTCCGAAGTCCTTTTATATTGGTAGGCGCCGGTAAGTCGTTGATCGTCTTGATCTTTTCCGGGTCAGGCCGTACGCCATGTTTACCCACGATGTACCCAGAAGTAGTATTTCGCTAGCAGCATATATAAACTTCTTGAGATTGGCATACAACTTATTCTTGCGCATTTGTGTCAAGACCTTCCGGAAGTGAAGTCGGAGTACTTCCAAATCCTTCTGTCCTTTTTTTTCCGTCCCTTGCCCGGTTGTGGACGAACAGATCATAGAAGTAACTGAGTACGAAGTCTCGTACAGATATCAACAGATTTATCATACATCTGTTGAATGTAGCAAGTACATTGCTTAATCCTTGTAGTATCACCAGCCACTTCTAGATCATACCGTTTTGGGTGATCAATGCTAAATACGGAATATCCCTTTCGCGTATAGGGATCTAATAGAATCCATCTATCATATTAATTGATGAAAAGATGGTACTCTTTTCCATACCATCTATGATACAATCTTTTCTCGATGGGCGTTTGAGCCGGTATAGTTGCAGCATCCAACATGTTATATACATGCACTATCCGCCACCCTCCTGTGGCTTTCGCACACAGAAGGTCGGAGAGCTATGTGGGGATGTGGGCCCCCTCACATGGCCGACTGCTAAGCAGTCCGCGGAGAATATGTCGATCCCTAGTACTTGTTCACGAGGCAGTGGCCACTGCTTCATGATAAAGTACTTCTTGACCATTTTTTCAGGTCGATTTTGTGACGAGTACCTTTATCCTTAGGTAACTCCCACGGCACTGCTTCAGGAAATACATCCCTAAATTCTATTAAATCATCGTTGAGAGAATTTGACTTGAATGATTCTCACGATTGGGATGTGCATCTCTCAATCCGAGTCTTCTCATCTAGGACACTATCGTCCATTGAGCGCTGCTGAGAACTCTTTCATCCTCGGCAAAGACGATTGCCAATCGGATATCACTGACGTACTTGTATTCCGCGACGAGTACGCAGATCTGCTTGACTTTTCCACAACGCAGATCACGAAAGAAACTCTTTGTTCCAGCGTGGGGAACTGAGTGATATCCGAAGTTAACTCTTGAGGTGCGATCAAGTGTATAAGAACATATAGTATGTTCGTCATTAAGTGGGACATTCAATGCATCAGTTATATCATGGGAGCTTAATTTCACAGTCTGTTGGGGACTTATTCCCTCAATTCTAGTCTTTTGTGCTATTTCATCTTCAGATACACGGGGACTTGCTCCCTAGGTGACTTCTGGCAATGGTTGCGCTACCACAGCCAAGTTTTCTACCTTTTATTCTTTCGTCGATCCAGGATCATCTAATTGCCCAATCATTGGCAAGCGGTTGGTTGTTATCTGGGCGTTGTTTATTAGGAGGCACCCGTGACCCTGTCCGCTCGACGGATTCAAGTGGTAGGCCATCGGCTCCTCCTGCGTTTCTATGCAGTCGCCGGTATCTTTCTCTTCAATGTGATCATTAGTCATATTGCGATCTTATGCAGTCATACTAACAACCTAGCCACGCATGAGGCCATCGCACTCACTCTTAGTACACATCCATGGTTGTGGACGCTCCAAGACATTTACCAGATGGCCATCTGGCGAACAGGATGTAGGCATATCGATTGCTCGTCGATGCCAGCTGACTTGTGGCTCATACCTTCTGAGCCACGATAAACAAAGGATGAAATTAAACTAGTCGTCCAAGTCCAGTAAGATGAGGTCATCATCGAATTGAACCTCTTTCAGTGTGTAGGTAACCCCCACTACACGTTTCTTTACTGTTACTTATGGGCATCTAGAGAGGCGTACCGTCATCCTCGGTGGAGGCGATCTCGCGCTCAATGAAATTTAGCTTGCTTTCATCCAGCAATGGTCGTCGTACAAAGTTGTTCGTTGCACCACAATCGACTAGGGCTCGTAGTGATATTTTTTTTGCCACTTCACTATTTATGGTAATGAGGGAAACTCGTACTAAATGCAGTAACACATGATGATTGCGTGTTAGGAGCAGCCAAGAGGCCTGCGAATGTACCTGACGTTGCTGGATCAGTATGATGCTCCACACTCACTGACTAGACCGTTTTTTTTTACTGTCCGTTACGATGTTTCGTTTTCGCAACAGCGTCGGACCAACGTCTTCGACCCTTCTTTGTCGCTTGAAGGTCATTGTTTCCGGCTGTAAGTGGTACCGCGATCAGAGCACTGCGTTCGTATGCATAAGGACATGTCTTATGACATCTTTTTCATCTTGGCGATTTTCTATAATTGGTAACGCGTGAATTTTCACCATCAGCGTAGCAGAGGTTCGTGGTTTTATGCCATCACTTTACTGTCGTGTTGGGGGGGGCGATAGGAACTCGATTTGACGTGAGCTTGTTTCACGCTGTAGTCCTCCTGATCCGAAACCCGGATTAACTCTTCCAGGGTACACATTCTAGTCGTTATAGGCAGGTTTTGACTGGACTTCCATCAGAGCTTGCATGAACCTCGTAATGAACGTGAGTTCATTCAGCGGATATGCTGTAATGCAACTCGTAAAGTGTAGTATGTATTGAATGTATAAATTTACATCACGTTTCTCTTGTTTGACTTCCAAAAAGTTCAGAGCAAGCCTTGAGCTGCTCAGCTCGCGGCGTCGAAGGTTAGTCTGAGCCGGAATTTGAAGACCTCGGGCGACCCAAAGACATATGGGTCGTGCAGATTAAGGCCCAAAAAATTTATATTCGCGCGTCCTGCCAAGTTCGATTGAGCAAATGCGACCTGCATTTTCTCATCGACAATGTGATGAGCCCTCATGGCGTCGTCCATCTCCACAAACCATATTAGCCGAGATTCGGCTTCAGCTCCTTTGTACTTGGAGATGTCAATCTTCAGTGCTTTGGGTTGGCGCGTGTGTGTCGACCCGGAAGCAGCAGCCTGATGCTTTCTCAACAGTTTGAGACGTTAAGTATATTGTTGGTGAAGCAATTTCACCTTGTACCGTTCCGTGTCAAGTTTATTCTGGATGAATTTGGCATTGGTGGCGTGTTGTTCGTCTCATCTCAGAGCGAACAGTATTGCGCCGATGGCTTCTTGCTCCATCGTCGAACTCAATCGTTTAACGGCATCCCATTCGATTTGACTTAGATGGGAGTAGCTCTCGTGCGTGGGATGGAAATCTTCCCCTTCATCATCCAACATGTTCATGGTTCTTGTATGGACTACCAAGCGCTACTAGGTGTAACCGGGCACCAATCGTTTGTATTGTCATAGGACAAGATACTTACTCTGAACACAGGGTAATCGGGTGCCTCGTAATCTTACGTACACGTACGTGCAGAGGAAGGTTTCAATACAAGGTAAGGGTAAAAAGTAGAACTGTATTCAGATTTGTTAATCTCCTGTTAATAATTTTGTTTAGTCTCTTTTAACCAAATCAAAATACAAACATGTATTGTGTCTATATGCTCACCACTCATTGCGTTCTTTTGTCATGGCTCGGCTTTATTGGTTCATTACCCTATATCAACAAATGAACAGTGTATGACTTCTGCATCACAATATTACCTATCAAGGTAATATAGTAAGAGTATGACGTCTTAAACAAACGTAATATTCATATTTGATATTTACCTTATGTGAAATACCATGTAACGGACTCACCCCGTTACAAACTTTTTTTGCTATAACTAATCAGCTCGATATCAAGTTCTGTTTATTCAAGTTCCTTGCGCTCGGCTACTTATAGACCTAGCGCTCATTTGCAGACACATGTAAAGGGATATTACAGGCTACGTCGCACTGAGTACGACGTATAAGGTTAATCTAGTGTCGCTCACGGACACACTACATCGCACTTAGTGCGACGTGTGAGGTACACCTGGCTTTATTCACATACACAGGAGGTAAACGACTAAATTGGACTTAGTGCGATATTAATGGTACTTGTAGCGTTACTTATAAACACACACAGACAGATAAGTACGATTTAAAAACATCGGCATTCACCTTGCGCATAGTCACTGATAGCTTCACCTTTCGGGCTAGCAATCATATTTATCTGACTAATACAGTGCCCCCTAGATAGAGAAAAAGGGAGGAAATCACAGTGCAATAAAGGGAGGCAATCACAGTGCAATACAGAAAATGTAATAACCTTTTCATTCCTCACTTCACCACGCTTTACGTACCTTGCAAAAAGTTATTGTGAGTGTCGCCCAAATTGGCATAGCCTTCTTCCTGATCTCTTGTTTTAGTTCCAAAGACACAAACTGCCAAAGGTGTGTGGCACTAAATTCATTTGTAAGAACAAGAGGCGGCTACCCATAAGGCAACGATTTTCACCCTGAACTCTTACCGATGATTTAAGACTTGATGACTCGGCATCCCATTTTTGACCCCCGCTTTAAACATCTCGATACATGCTGCGTAGAAGTTTGAGCCAACGCCTACAGGCACGGTCTATGAGTCTGTAGAAGCTGTAGAGAGCGCAATTAATGTTCATGGACGTGTCCAAGGATATGTAACGCAGCAATTGAGGTCAAAATCATCAAAGGGTATTCGAGAGATAGCTCGGAAAGTGTGGCTTGCATGTGCCCATGGACGTAAGTATGATAATTATCCAGAATATTTGACCGATTCAACTAGGAAGCGCAAAACGTCCGCACACAGAAACGAAGTCCTTTTTCTGTCACTATCCAACGAGAACTGCCTAAAAGTGACCTTCCGATACCTGCATGGAGCGTCTCAATATTTGTGTGGTGGTATGGTTATCGCAAAACTACTGATGACTAACCAAACCTCCACTGGTTCCCAGACAACTGAGTAACAGAGGGGGCACCCTGGACCGTGTGTCTTGTCTTGTCTAATTCTTTTTCACCTTGTGTACCCGTCAGCGGGCGGGTTCGCACTCTCTGGGTGACTTGAGGTCAATGTTTGGCATAAACGAGTTAAAGATAGGCTAGTCGTGGCCGCGAGGAATTTCTTCATACGACCAGCGGTTACTTTAGGCGCTCTCCCAGAGTCTTCGTGACATTCTTTGAGGTCGCCTTGCCCATATGATGATAATTGATCCAATTGTTCTTCTGACCACTTAGCTGTATGAAGACTTGCCTTGAAGTGCTTGCTGCTTCCAATCGCGGGATAACTTGGATGAGTAATTTTGTCCGTAGATAAGCAACCTAGGGACGAATTTTGAGCAAGAACGTGCACAACAAAGCTCGAACGTCGGGTGGCCACAGGTATTCCATCCCGGAGGGATGCTGACGTGCGTATTTTGTAGGAAAACCAATACTGTTTGTTTGATCCTATTAGAAGCTAGAAATATGCTTATGCCTCTCTATATCTCATATTCTGTTACGTAGTTCGTCTCCCACCATCCATTTTGTATCATTAAAGTGGTCCACCCCGCCATGACCGATGGTCACACTGGTGATCGTGGCTGTTGGCCACAGTCGGTGGTCGTGACTAATGGTCCTAGCCAGTGACCGTAACCGATGGCGACAACCGGTGACTATAGCCAATGATCACAACGGGTCACCCTTCCTCCATACTGCTGGGGATTTCCGATGGTCATCCCCAAGTCATCCGTGACCGGTCCCGAGCGTACCCCTGATGTTGAAAGTTGAGGTATTAACGTATCCTTCACAAAGAAAAAAATCGGTAAGGTAGTCCTGTGTCTGACCACTTTTGAGTGGACGTCTGTACGAGCCGCCTTATGAAGAGCAATTGATGATGAGATTTGACGTCAAAAAGCAGTACACGGGCTGCTCGGACGCCTATGGCGATGGAACAATGCTAAAAAGGATCGTATGTTGCTCGTGCCCAGGTTCACGCTATCCAAGAAAGACGTGCATGTTACAAGGAGTCCATTTAACAATTATTTAGGCGTTAATTTAACAATTCCCTTTTTTAGATTCCCTATATTTATATTTTCTATCCCAAGAATGATTGAATCTAAATAATCTGTACTGTTGTGATAAATTTAATTAGGTTCACAAACTGCTGTCTTTTTAATTTTTAATTTTTTTAAAAACTTAATGGAAAACTTTTCGTAAAGGATGTCCTTCGAAACCGTGATCAAGTACTTCTTCTTACATTTAAGCAACTTGTCGTGCGGCAAGAGCTCCTGATATGTAATCGTAATTTCGTCATTGATGGATATTACGAGATGAGTACGCAAATCACATTTTAAACCACGACCTGAAAGATGAAAAATACTATACGCCTGCGACAGGCAAACACGATTTGCTGCGTGAGATGGAGCCTCGATCTAATGATCTGTGCTGCAACACAATAGCAGATACGGATATAGAGTCTGCCGAGATGGTGTGAAGCAATGTCCTGCGGAAACACCTAGTAGTGAGCATGCAGTTTTGTCTAGATTATGGCCACTTCCTTTTCAGATTTCGCCTCGAGCAGAGCCGGAGATGGATTCCTGCAATAATAATTGCAAGATGTGATACAAAAATATAAAAGTCTACGGGATGTGATACGAAAAATCTTAAAAAGCGAATATTCATAAATTACAAAGATCTGAAGATATTTATGCAACGAACTCAACCTATTTATATGGGTCTGAATCTATTGATCGCAGAGCAGATTGCATATAATCTTGATTTTAAACAAGTAAATGCTCACCCCACCAGAACAGCCCTACGACATCTACGAGAATCTTCGTGTCTCCGTGAACTTTAACTCACACTCAAGGGTACACCATTACAGTCTCAAGATCCACTAGATGCTTCAAGTGTTGGTTGAAGTGCGATCGTGGCGGAACACAACGTCGGATTTTAAAAGATAAATGCAAGTGTAAAGGGGCCACGAAAATATGCGAATGTAAGTTCCAGCTATATGCAAAGCGTAGTGATTACAATTACACATTAGTGCTTGATCTGCCCTGCAAACTGCGGTAACTCTTCCTCATACAATAATGCCACTGCTTCAAATCATGCGAAATCCCGTCGCTGTCGTATAGCGTACAGCATGCGATCCAATTTGCCCGTCGCTGCTTTCACTGCCTCATTGCTATTTGAATCCCCGTCTCCTTCTCTTGATCACGTAGTCAGGACCCGTAATAACGCGATTGGTGCGCACAGTCTTGTTGGGAAACGTCAACTTGCCGAATTTCGGACGACCAACAATCCCCAGCTTGATCGTTCGCGGCTCAATACGAGTACGAACCTTATCAGCAAGTTGTGAGCAGCCCTAAAATCATCTATCATCTCTCGCAATGTACATCGTTCTGTGTAGTTGACAACAACAGTATCGCCTGATACGGAAGCGTTGACGAGCAAAAACTGTTCGAAAGAAGGGCGTGCATTTAACAACAATTATTAATTGTTTCCAAAAGGCGTCCATTTAGTAATTTCATGGGCGTCCATTCAACAAATTCCCTTTAAATATAGATATATCTCCCAAGATAAGACTGCACATTACGTCTAGCGATGCTTTCTATAATAGAGGATCGAATTATGTACTTATTTCGTATGTAACATAGTTCATTGCACAATCCATTATCGTCAAGACTCCTCCATTATACAATATAGACATCTTGTGGTCCGAAATATGAAGCAGGTAATTTGCGATACGAAATTGAGGTTGTCGACTAACGCGTATTAATTTGAATACCATAATCCCGATAAACGTAGGTACGGAAATACACGTCTCGTGAATCCGGCTTGCTTGAATTTGCAACAAAGCCGTACCTCCTGTAACTGGAGACAACTAAATGTGTCTTCGATAATAAAGATTTTTTTGGCACAATTGTAGTTGGCAAAATTCCATATTTGCGACGTGCTGGCAGACATCTCAATGTATTGATTATTCGGAAAGGAATTCTTGAAATTCATGTTTACACACATGAACTTTAATCACGCGTAAGAATAAATTGGCTATCTCGATAACCTGGGGTTCTATATGAATGCACAATTTTTTTTAATATTTATCACCTTGTGGATGTGCTTGGGCACTATATTTGAGACGATACTAGATAGATCGCTGAGGATGGATAGCCAGGTACAATTATGTTGAGATTCCTTTCTTCTTCGGTATATTCTTGAGCAAATAACGTATGGTAGCGCGAGCTTTTTACTGGAACAAGCGTTGGTATAGATCTTGCTATTTACAAATAGATAGGTCGTCTAACACAAGGTATTGTAGTATTGCTATTCAAAATCATGCACCAAACTTTTAGTAAGTCAAACTCTGGCGGGTCGACATTTGGTACCAATCCTAGGAGCGTATATATTATGCAAGAATCCAATCATATATCATAGGCTGTTCTTGATATTCAAGGTCACGTGCAACACGTACATCAAAGGCTGAGCTAAGTTCAACTTGCGCTCGTGGTATACATGAATATCTATATAGTGATATGATTTATAGTTTTGGATGAAAGATGTAAAATAGGATGGGTATAGACCGCTCGGATCAAAGAATGTGTGTATCTTGCCAAAGCAGCAATTATATTTCCAACGCCTTTTGTTCCTTCGGTCTCCCCCCTCATTCTCGACGATCAAGTTATTAATCGGTATGCTAGAAAGTAACGACACATACAACTACTATACTAAGCTGCAAACTATTATCGCCTGTAGCAAATACGTGAGATACCAACTATTATGGCAGAAATGATCTGGGAGCACGTATCAGGCAAACAATTAAAATACTTGGAGCCCCAACAGAAACAGCTGTGTAAACAAAATATACAACCTTTGCGGGTTATGTACCAATCCAATGGGGATCGATTCGACACCGGCAAATGTTTAAAATTGTCGACACGAATGCGCAAGTTGAATCCTTAGACACACGAAACCGTTGTTTTAGGGGCCAGACTTTATTTCTTCTTCTACCGGTGAAAAATGACTTAAGTCGTGTGCAGACAGCTCAAACGCACAATTCCGACGACGTCGATATGTCTTGTGTTACACTTCATCAAAACAATTAAAGAACGCAAAAAATAACAGCCTCATTGTCCTTAATTTACGAGCTGTAAAAAATAACGGCCGTGTGTGATGACTAATGGTTTGTGCAGACGATTTAGTGTATATTGCTTAATCTAGTTAATCGAAAATTTGTTCGATGTATCATCATATTTTTTTCTTTGTCATAGAACGAATAGTTGGGCTCAACTAGTTGCAGTCGACTCGACTGATAAAAGACGGTGCTATCTGCACCGTCCGTGTGGAATTGTTTCAATGCACAGTCATTAGCTAAAATGCTGGTGCTAAAGACCACATGAATAGTCTGAGTTGGTTTGCACTTGCCAAAGAGGCAATTATATAAAGCTTGCTAGGTTACTTCAAAAGATTGCTGACAGCAGGATCTACAAAACCACTACTTACACTTTGAGATAGAAAGACGGACGTTGATCTCGGCATAGTTGCAACACCACTTGTACAAGTACGCCGATATCTGATGATGGATATGTCTCTCAACATCTACTGGCACAGGTCATTTCGTGCTCGTCTTGATCTGGTATCGATGAGGTCGTACTCCGTTTTTGCGATGATGCATATACGTAAGCGGTATTTCGCTGGCTGCAAATATTCATGTGTGAGGTTGGTGTACAGCACATATTATCCGATCAGTGAGACAAAATCTATACGAAAATTATACCTCCATATCTAGATTCCATTCCTGCCTAAATAACGAAGACATTAACTATATAATATGCGATACTATTCGCAATAGTATTAACTGATGTGATACGCATCGATCGGATTCGGCTGGTATATTCGAAATTGCTTGCGGTGTGAAAAACCACTCGTACAGTATACCATAGAAGTTTCTCAGCGTTGTCTACGGAGTCAATTGTTAACTCGTTATGACTTAACAAAACATCCAGTAGATCCATGGAAGAACAGGTGGCTATCTTCGACATACTAATAGTTAATTATGTCCTTTCTTGTTATCTGCGTCTTCGATGGTAACGTTTAAATAGTAATTTGATTGGATGCTTGCACTATCTGCCATCCTCCTGTGAAGTTACTAACACAGAAGATAAGAGAGCTATTCGAAGACGATGACTACCTTCTTGATACGCTGATTAGCGATCGGCGATAAACGTAGCGATCACAACGATCTGCTCACAAGATAGCGGTTAATAATACGTGGAACGTAGTTCGTGCCTATATTCAGGTCGATCTCATGAAGAATGAATTGATTCCAGCCATCTTTCACGGAACACATTTTGGGAATAAGTGCTCGAATTCGACCAATAATCATAGATCGTATTTGAGCTGAGAAACTCGTAGGATTGGGACATATCACGCACAGCAAAACTATTATAATTTAGTACACTTCACATATCGACGATCTGCTGAAAGTATGGTCGTTCTGACCGAATATAGTTTCCGCTTTGATTAGTCATGACGGGAGCAATGCTGTTCATGAAAGCCGCGCTGAGTACTTTTCCTGGTAACTGTGTCTTCCGTAACAGCTGCAGAAACCAGCTCATCGCTGTTTTTTAAATCTTAGCGAGCTTCGTTCAACATACTCATATTGGTATTGGTATATGCCATGCGCATTCATCCAGCTTAGCCATTATTTAAACTGGGGCGTGCGTTCGTATTTCCATCACCCGTACGTGTTCTTTTTCCGCCCTGTCAAAACTCAGTCGGCGAATGTACTTGGCCGTTGAATGACTGGTTCAACTTGTCTATCCAATTGGCGCAGTTGTCGTCATTGAACGTGGTTCCATCATCGTTTTCCCTTGATGCGATGAATTATTTTGGACATCGTCCTCTCGTCCGTGATGACCCCTTCATGGTCACCATATTTGAGCCCCCAAGATATAGAAATCCTACCACTCGAGAGGTAACTCCTTGTCTCTCTCCTGTACTCATGGTTACAGGAACGCTCGCTGACTATTTTTCTTCGTTTAATTAAACCTTAGACTCTTATCGTGCTGATTTTTCGAGAACTTATCTTCTCTTAGATCCCCGTCACCTTGTACAGTCACGAAAACTCTGATAAACGCTTGGTCTTGACCCTACACCCAACACTTCTCATAATCTGCCTATCCACCAATTTAACTTAATCTTGACCAAACGTGCGAGAAATGTTTCTTAAACAGGTGGGATTTTGTAGAGTGTTGCACTCCCATCCCATAGACTCCACGACTATCACCGCGTAGGTAGAAATTTACGTCTAGCTTAGGTATTCGTAGCATGAATTGAGCACGGTGCTCATATTTCCACCTATATTGCATTGATCTCTAGCTGCCGAACGGTCTAGTGAACTTACCCCTGTTCATCAAATCGGCGATGGATGCCCCGTTTCGCTTGCGGCTTAGTGTAATTCTTCGTAGCTCAACGATATTGAAAACAATTCATCGACATTTGCCGCTTTTTAATTCTTTTTCATCCTCCTCACGCTCGACCATCACGTAGTCCTTCATCGAGCGTGTTTGATTAACACGATCCGCGTGCAAAACTCGCTCACCCACCTCTTCTTAGGATACACTTCCACCATATTCCCGTACATTTTCTCTCTCTTAATACATTCCTCATTCATCTATAGCGAAGTCTTCGAACCCGATAGATTGCGCTACACCCGCTTCTGGGTCAGCGTCTCTCAATCTTACTTGGTTTAAACCCGCGTGCTGGGATATACAGGCTGTTGCTGATATTCCATCGCGCACTCGTTACTAATGGATGACCATATCGAACTGAGTCAGTTGCTTGTAACCTGTTACAATTATACAGACTGTATCTCGAGTAGCGGCATAAGTTGTGGCATAGCAGTTAGTCAAATTGGTAATAGCACATCTTCAATGCACAACCACAGCAATCGCCGGGATTTGTTGTCGGAAATGGGCTAGTACGTAAGGAAACCATCTTTTCGCGGTTCGCACCTTTGGGTTCAGTTGTGGTTTTGCCTACCCGATTTCTCGCAACATATTCTTCCAAAAGACTGCGTGAGGTCAGCAGCTTCTAAACCTCATACATCTGTCACATCACCGTAGGAGAACAACAACGCAATACACGCTTTAAAGTTTGTTTTCAAAGATAAAGCCAGTCAGGGTCCTTCCAGAACGCCCTACGAGTCGGCCAAACGTTGATGAGGCAGATCGATTCGATTTGACAAAGCCTTTCTGCCAGAAGACAGTTGAGAGGGCGATCTAGACGTGGACAAATTTGTTGTGGATAAGATAATTGATGTGCAATCGGGACTGAAAGACCGATATGGGACGGTACGTCTGTAGTACCTGGTACAATAAAGAGACATGGCGATCCATCCTGGATCGGCGAAGCCAATCTACTGTGTATATTTATTGCAGTATTTCTATTGTGACCGTGTGAGCAAGAACTGATTCGAGATTAGGCATTCCGAATGAGCCAAAGATTGAAAAAAATCGAGATGCTCGAATGGTTTACCTGTGCAAGGAGGGTGCATAAATTCGACAGAAGGGACTTATATGTGCAAAAAGGTTGCACTAAGTGGAGCAAGGGGTTATAAGCTTATAAGGGTGGCAGTGATCTATCGTGAGGGTCAGCTTGCCACTGAAAAGTCTAAAGAATGAAGGTGATTTCATTGATGAACGAATAAGACAAGAGATGAAGATGTAATTATATTAAGTTAAGAAGGTAAACAATCCGGACCCTAGACATCACGCATGGGGGCTTTTAGGTATGACATACGACCGCGTAAAGTGTTTATTATACATGCACCAAGCCCCGCACGATGAAGGGCGAAGAAAGGACGAACAAAGGGCAAATAGGCTAATCCTCGACACATAGGGCATTGAAAGTATTGTACCCGAGGCAAAAATTTAATTTGCCCATGAATAGTACGAACTTATTGGTCACCTACCTCTCTCGGTGGATGTGGATGATCTCTCAATTTAATTATCTTTTACATGGATCAGATATACATCGTCGGCCGCACTATGTGGTTAGCAGCGCTACCGAGCAGAATACGCCTTGCCTTCCTATCCCCATAACTGTCTCTTAATACAACATCAGCATTCATAATTGTCTTTTACACACGACGATCTATCTGCGCATTCATTTTATATACGGCGCACAATCCATTCCCATCCGCTGACCGCCCACAACGGAATATAGATATAAAGAACTCGAATCATCTTCTCGCACTACAATACTCATATTAAATTTCGATCTCCAGAGCTTGCTCCTCTATCTTATAATACTAAACCGTATATAATTTAAAATACTGTAATTCTATTTGACGCTGATAAGTGAGTCTAGGGTTTGACTTGTGGTTTGGAATTTTTCAATTACGCTGCTCGGCTGGGCTTAACCCTATCTCTTGAATTTCACTCAATTAGGTTTTTTCTGAGTTTGCCATATTTTCTGGCTTAATCAGAAAAATAAATTTGAAGACGATTGCTGTGCTAAGAACGAAAGTTCCGAAAGCAAAAACATCAAACCGTTAATTTTATAAATATTTCTTTTACAAACTACATATGTATATATACTTATATATAGTTTGTAAATATTTATAAATTTACGGTTCGATGTTTTTGTTTTTGCGGAACTCCCGTGTTTAGCACAGCAATCGTCCTAAATATTATGTTTTAATATCTAATTTGTCCAACGATTTTAAAATGCTGATCACCGCACGACCAACGACAAGTAAGCATAACCCTGAAGTACTCCAGGGAGTTTGCAGCAAACGCGGGCAGCGTAAAATAGAATACTTTCGTCGTCAATAAGATAAATCTTCCATTATGAATATTTTCCAGCCAGAGCGAGGTCGCAGTTGTTTAATATTTCTGGACTTGTGTTACTAATATTGGTAAATGGAAATGAGTCATGGTGACTAATTTACCACACAAAATGAAGACTGCATTTATAATCAGTACCACACATACGAAATAGTGTGGGATGAAAAAGTATCCAGTCTTGCTGATTATTATCCGTGAAAAAATCGCGGCGACTGTAGCTGTCGAGTTTTTGTTGAGCTGCTGTATACTACTGCTTCTTTATACACGCGAAATTTTAATACTTCAATACGCAGTGTTTAAATTTCCTAAGTTCTATTTAGGCTACCGAAAATAGACAAAGCTACACACTTAAAGTATCCACAAGCCGCCTCGTCACCCATTTATTTACATCTCAGCCTTGTCAAGACCGTGCGTTGTCGTATGTATAATCACGATGTAGATAAATAGATTCAACGAGAATTTCGCATGGACCACATGGTTCCCCACAAAGCTCAAGC
This sequence comes from Hyaloperonospora arabidopsidis Emoy2, assembly GCA_000173235.2. Classification (NCBI taxonomy): domain Eukaryota; phylum Oomycota; class Peronosporomycetes; order Peronosporales; family Peronosporaceae; genus Hyaloperonospora; species Hyaloperonospora arabidopsidis. The sequence continues at coordinate 807,941 of JH598543.1, read as the reverse complement.
CATGCTTGTTTAAAGACAGGTTATAGTTGTGGACTTGGCTTCGGACATCATACATCAGCATGGTATGCATGATACACATGGCAGCACTTTAAGCGCGGCATACATGTCCGCACTCTGAACTGGAAACCACACGACGCAGACAACCCCATCTGATTAGAGCATCTAAAGTCTGGGCCTGAATACGTAACGATACGCAAGTCGACTGGAATAAGAGCGGAATGACGCCTCATTGTTGCAGTCGTATCGCCTTGGGGATGATCGGGCTTCACAAAAAGCACTTTCTTGTCTGTGCCGAGAGAGCTGAACATTCCAGCGTCTCGCGTGCATAGCGAACTTTGGGCAACAGAGCATGCGTCTTGACTGAAAAATTATGGACGCATGCGGTGTTGCTCCTTTAGTATCTCAGAGAGCAACGTCGACGATATGTCGTTGTAACATTTTCGGCATAGAAAATTTAAGTTAATCCGGTTAGCATAAATAGAACATGGGTGTTTTGAACACTGTGCCTGGGTGTATATAAAGTTTTCCAGACTACCTCTCATCTCTTGTATCCTCCAGCACACAATTGTACATAAATAGTGTTTTTGAGTCGTGCTCTGCGACCCACTCATCGCCCAAACACAAGATCATTGTGCCTACGTAACGTAATCGTCATGCGTTATGATATAGAATTAATGATAGAATTTAGCGTTGTGATCGTGCGAGCTTTCGATCACCAGCTTGGTCTCGTGCGCGTTGTCCCACAAATGACAACTGATGACTCGATCGCGTGTAGTTCTCAAGTCTCCTTGTTCTTCAGTCCTAACACAGCAACACGGTCTCCCGCATTCACGACTTAAAGCACCTTGTCAATGAACAACGCGATGACTTTGCACGACTTCGAGTTGCAGGAGCTCTTCGACATGCGGGATGGTGGAAGAAAGAGCTAAGAGGGACTACTTTAATTGTTCGTAAGAGCGAGAGAAAGCGCTATCGACGATTGCATGGACCTCATCACAGGAGATGGTTAAGGTAATGCTAGTAAGTACATCCTTACGAAGTGATGAGGAGAGGGGAATGCACGACGCACATTGACCATTTTTAGTACACCTTATCTCAGGGTAAATAATTTGCATCCACTTACTCTATTGCTCTCAATACATACCCGCAGCTCGTTAACGATTCCTCGCTCCTTGTTCGCTGCCAAAACCACAGATATCTGTTCCAATGCTAAAGCCAGCGGCCGACAGCAGTGGCGGTCGCACCTTCGCACCATGACCCACGTTCCAAAGCTTCAAAAGTCACTTGTGCCAAGACTAAGCCGTTTAATACATTTTTATTCTACGCGACGACAAAGCTCACAACCCCGACATGACATCTCAACCTCGATAGTGCTTCTCTCGTTACCAAAATGCTGTCCACGCAACGCTAAACTCTTTCATAAATGGTGTATCATAACTCATGACGATTACCTCACGCGGACAATGATTTTGTATATGGGCGATGGGTGGGATCGAATAGCACAACTTAAAAGCACTATACAAGAGAGGAGAGGTAGTCCCTCAAGGAGGATGTTTAGACCGTTTCCTTTATACGCGACTTACAGGGTGAGTTGCTGCAGAAGTGGCGCAGCAGGATGAAAATGTAGTCAATTTGATCCGTCTCGTTCGCATGTGACCCGGTCTGCTCGATCGGATCTAGGGTCGTGCTGCTTACTAAAACGCAGCAGAGTAAATTGCATCATCATGACTAGATCGATGCAAAAATTTGCAAAACCAGAATTAGCCGCAAAACCAGGACCAATTAGAAATAGAAACATGGTACCACTGTCTATTTAACTGCAACATGCGATAGGAAACTGCGTGACTGGTAACGGACATATCCTTATTAGCTAGCTGTCAGACTGATCTGGTTGTATGCCCTTTAATTTCCCAATTATAGTCGGCTTCCTCTGTAATATTCCCTGATATAACATCCTCCCTCTATAAGATCCAAATTGGGGGTGGACAAACAGGGATGTTACAGAGGGAACTGACTGTAGCGCTCACGAGCGCCTACTCACGGAGGTGGAGCACTGCCTCGGCCGGGATCTATCTAATTACTAAACGAAATCCTCTTTTGTGGAGGCAAGTAGTCGACTAATGGTTATCTTGTGTGTGTATGTGTATGTGTGTGTGTGTGTTTGTGTGTTTGTGTGTTTGTGTGTGTGTGTGTGTGTGTCAGGGAGGACATTTAGCGTGCGACCCGACAGCAACATACACTCCCGCGATGGGGGACGGAACAACTGGTGACATACCCCTCGCCCACGCTAATTTCGAGCGTTTATGAGTCGCTCCACATCTGAAAGGAGACTGGAATGACCTCTTGGTGGAATCCGCTAAAAAGTGCGGCAAAATGTACGGGGATTACGATGTAAGCGAGGAAAGATTGCTGGTATATTGTCCAAACCCTAGAGTCAAGGGAGAAGACCGTGACATAACGGTCAGACTGGTGATACCGGAAAGCCTCCAGACTGACTTCCTCCACCACTACCATACTAGTTTAGAAGGAGTTCATCAAGGAATCGGGCCTACATACCAACGCATACGACGTTACTGTCACTGGAAAGGTCTGTTTCGGAGTGTACAGAGATACGTTGGTTCTTGCATGGATTGTGAGACTGAAAAAGGGGGACCTATCCTAAAAGAGAAGAGCCATGGGAACATCGAAGCGACTTATCCTTTCCAAGTTATAACGACGGACCATATCCCGTCCCTGATTAAGTCGTATAAAGGGAATACGGAACTTTCGATATGGGTTGACTTATTCACTGATACGCCTTGAGTTATGAGTTTGCTGAGTGGGTGCGTAGGCTGAAGTAGGCTTTTGTTATGGTTAATACCTCAGGTATTAACCTTAACATAGGCCCGTTACCAGTCACGCAGTTTCCTATCGCATGTTGCAGTTAAATAGACAGTGGTACACTGTTTTTATTTCTAATTGGTCCTGGTTTTGCGGCTAGTCCTGTTTTTGCAAAGTTTGCATCGATCTAGTCCTGATGATGCAATTGACTCTACGCAGCATAGGAACCGTAACGAAGCCTCAGTCACCTCATGATCCTAGAATTGGATTGTGAGAGCGCTTTTATCGTGTTGCGGGTCACACGAGCTTGGACAACGGGAAAACACGCTTGTGGGCATATGAGTGCGTCTATTGCGTCTATGAGGTTACGAAGGGAACAAATAGGAAGAGAGCCATAGCTAGACCACTCAGCTCTTTGACAAAGCTCCTAAAATATGCGATACTGGGAAGCCGCCGTAGTGGCACAAGTCGATGCATATTGGATTCGGCGTCCCCTTGGGATGCTTATGATTTTTGCATATGTAGTTGTAATTTATCCGGAGGAAACCGACCTATCACTGAATTTTCATAACTCTGTGTTGGAAACTGCTTCGTGTGGATCGCAGCTGCTTGGTCAGAGACTTGACGAATCCGACACAGACTTGAATATGAGCAATATCACTTCCCAATCGGCAGCCACTTGCAACCACGGACAGAGAATAGACCCTCCGGGGAGCCGGGAAACTGGTCCCCTTTCCTTGGGCGGGAATTCCCCCATAGTGGGACAAGGTAAAAAGGGGAGAGGGTTTCTCCTCGCTGCATGCGGCTTGAAAGAGAAGCGACCGCAAGATATCTTAGTGCAGGGCACGTCGACGATGGATCGAATCACCTTACAAAACGACGAGGTCCCTAGTCTTCACGGTCTGCCTACAACTCGCCGACACGTTTGCTGAGCATGAGCCCGGTCCCCCAAAGAGAACTCCCCCAAGACCGTGATGACCTCCGTTGAGATCCAGTATCAGGTATTTATGTACAGTTGCACCGAGCCAGATACTTTTCGTCCAGTGGTGCGTCTGGACACATTTGAGCACGTTGTGAGCCCTAGTCGACCTGAAGAGCAAGAAGTCGACTACGACGTGATGGCCAGGGATTACGCCAAGATGGCTCCCTGGGACTACCGCAGTGGTAACAGGACTCCTATTCAAGCATCCTCTGTCCCCTGAATCAAATTGCTCCGAGCGCGAGAGCAGCCCCGCCATCCGGTAGAGTGCACACAAGAATCTAACCCCGGACTTGGTCAACGAACGGTTTCCACGGGCCTTTTGGGAGTGCCCCGTTGTGACGCCCGACGTCTTGAGCCATCAGAATGAGAAAGCTAGGAGTAGTAAGACTGTGTCATGGTAGGTGACACGAGGTGATTACCATACCACCAGACATCTTATTAGTAATAAGTAGCTATAATAGACAGTCTGAGCCTCTCAGTTCTGCATATCACTGACGATTGGAAGCAGCTGCCCTCCAGATTACGTTTTGACCGCGATACCGCGAGTCGCATCATCCACTTCGGTGCCCTCGACCATTCAGCGGCGGCCAGTGTCCTCTTTTGTATCCTTGCTTTGTAAATCGCTGTGCACAAATGGACAGCGAGCCACGCAGAAAATTCTCTTCTTTCTTGTACAATTTATTCGATCCCTGTCTACTGCACGATAGTCAGCTGCAAAGCACGTTCTGGCGAGCTATCTGTTGTCTCACCTCAATCCCGTCACATTTTCTCGATCATCCAAGGCATCTTGCTTCCAAGGTTCAACCAGGATCTTCTCAAGCAGCCTCGTTTTGTCCACGTTACTTTCTCCGAAACATCGATGCGCTTCGGCCAGATCAGTCGCAGGTGGTAGAAAACTTGCTTGAGACGAAGAGGCAGTCGATAAAACTGGTCAGACCATACATAGCGCATTGCACATACACTCCAGGTCATAATGATACGGCCACCAACATTGGTGCTCATAACTCCATAACTAATGCGATTTAGACGCTGTCGTTTGAGTATGACATGCGCAAAGCTTTAATATACCCCTCCGCAGTGTTAAAAATCCGATAATATGAGTCGATTTCATTGATCACATACAAAAAACCGCTTTTTGTGCCCGGCAAAAAGTATACGGCCAAAAAAGCATACAAATTTTAAGTAAAAACGTTAATGGATTTTTGCATTCCTATATTGCGATGAGGATTTGAAATGTTAACCAGACTAATTGTGTGTCTTGTTTCCCTGCATTCTGAGGATTTCGATGCAACGGTGCGATATGGAGTCGATCAAGGTCACCAATGTATCTTGCTGTATGTTCTTCCACGCTTTGATGACTGCCGAGGTTAGAGCTGATACAGAATCGTACTGTTTCCCGTTCCGGTATACCTCTCTAGACATTATAGCCCAACCCGAAGGAACGCGCTCTTTTACGGCTACTACAGCTATTCGTCTCATCCGTCCGAATCGTTTCGACTCGTGAGTGCGCGCGATTGATTGCCCGTCTCATTGATCGAATGACCGTGTGACCAGCCTGTATGCGAAAAACTTCCTTCAAAGAATGCTTTACGTGTAAAGTACTTCTTCAGTTCAATAGTCAGCAAGTGCCTACCAGCTTCAGAAACAGTAACATGAATTATACTTCGCTGCTCCTTCGAAACCCTCGCCAAAAGTGAATACATAATATCAGATCTACAGGCTGACCTCTTGTTAGTGCCTTATATCATCTAATGAAAGCAGGTTCTGAAGGGAGAGATAACAGTTTACTTCTCCGATCAAGAGTCTGCTGCAGTGAAGCCGGCACGTTGGAGGTGTAGCCAAAATTTTATCGAGCTTGCTGAAACCCTCATCTATATTTCGAGCTGATGTAAAATGCATGCTATATCTACCGGGCTATCGAATTATCGATTGAAAATTAAAAACAAATTATACAATCTCATGGTTCTCAATACACACTTTCAATCAGCTCCACTCAATAGAAACGAGTCAGCGACCGCATAGAAACGAAAAAGAAGCAGAAGAAGAAGAAGAGCATATCGCATACATGGTCGTCGCTCCCCTGTCGACGTCGCCCTGGAACATGGCGACGATGCTGAAGACCAGCGGCATCACCCAAGACGTGCAGCAGCATCTCATCCGCGTGTACGCGACCCTGACCGCCTGCGTCCTCTCGGCCATGCTCAGTGCCGCTTGTATGGTGGCCTTTGGTCCGGAGCGCTGGTCGCTCTTGAGCTCGGCCCTCGTGTCCACTGCGGGCTCAATTTGGCTCTGTCTGGAGCCGGAGCAGAACTACAAGCGTCGATTCGGACTCCTCATGACCATTTCTGCTGCAATGGGCCTCACGGTGTCCACGCTCGTCACGGTAGCGATCCAAGTCGACGCGGGAATCCTCGTCTTGGCCTTGTAAGCGCGACTTTGGGCCAGTCTTTTGGTGGTGGTTAAATTCGTGACGGAGACTATTTTTTGTGACTTTGTGTGTGTTTTAGACTGGTGACGACGCTGGTGTTCACGTGCTTTACTGCAAGTGCCCTGCTTGGTGGGGTTTGCAGCAGTGTTTGCTGTTTTTTAGAGATGTTGTGGAGGAAGCTATTGTGGACTGATGTATGTGTGTGTTTTGGTCTTTTTCTAGCCACGCGCCGCTCGTACTTGTACTTGGGTGGGATCCTGAGCTCGGCGTTGTCGCTGATGTTTTTAACGAGCGTGCTGAATCTCGTGTCGCACTCGTCGTATCTGTTTAACATGAACTTGGTACGGCTGGCAGTTGTGGTGTTTGAAGAGAGTGGGAGATAGACAAGGCGGGCTAAGTCGATGTGGTTGTGCTCGTGGTTGGTTGTGTTTGATTGCTGCAGTATGGCGGACTCTTCTTGTTTTGCGGCTACGTGGTCTTTGACACGCAGATGATCATTGAGAAGGCCAGCATGGGTGACAAGGATGTGCTTAAGCACACGCTCAACCTCTTTATGGGTACAGTTCCTTTTGCTGCGGTTATTTGGTTCCTTACAAATGTGCCGATTTCTGGGAAGGAGCTGACGTTATGTGTGCTGCTTACAGATTTGATGTCCATTTTTGTGCGCGTTCTGATTGCGCTCTTGAACAATAAAAAGGGCGAGAAGCCGCACCACGGTCGTCGCAACTAGGGAGTTGGACATTTCGGTTCCGTAACATAAAAATGCACGTTATCCATTTTTGCGTTTGCCCGGTTTCAGCTCGTCATTTCTAAACCGTTATGATGATCAGGGCCACGTCATCGCCATCACATCGTTCGAAGATTCTCGACTTTTGACCACTCCTTGTGTGATCGCTACAAGGGTTGCTCAACTCACCTCCCAATTGGTCAAAACTGCATTCTTTAAACGCCATATCTTAGCGACGTGGCGGAGGGGGATATCAAACGATGGAGAAAGATAGAGAACACGCTCATTTCCGCGAAAGCCCAGTACCAAGCACACGTCCAAATGTACGTCCATCCTGTGGCAACCAAACATCGCTACCGCAACGCTCATAGCGTAGCAACCACTTTATCCCTAGCCATAGCATCATCGTAGTAGCTACACGAGAGAGATCGTCAAAAAGCACGAGCACTTCCACACTGCCCATTTTCTCTAAACCCGTCTATAGACCCACATTCACTTAACACTAACATTCTACTTTCTCTCTCTTTTATGTAGCCACACGTGTGTCCTGGATACTTAATCGAAAACAGCAGCAGCAAAAAAGTTCCACCCACGACGATTCGAACCTCTTTAACGTCATGAGTGACAAGAAAGATGACTTTAAAGCCGGGATCATGGACCGCAAACGGTCGCCTAATCGTCTCGTCGTCGACGAAGCCCTAAACGACGACAACTCGGTCGTGGCCCTAAGCATGGCCAAGATGGAGGAGCTGCAGCTCTTCCGAGGGGACACGGTGCTGCTCAAGGGCAAAAAGGGTCACGAGACCGTCTGTGTCGTGCTCCAGGACGAGACCGTGGACGACCACAATGTCCGCATGAACAAAGTCGTGCGCAAGAATTTGCGCGTGCGGCTGGGCGACGTCGTGGGCCTCCACACGTGTGGAGACGTGCCGTATGGCAAACGCATCCACGTGCTGCCAATCGACGATACGATTGAAGGCGTGACTGGCAACCTGTTTGACGTGTACCTGAAGCCCTACTTTGTGGAAGCCTATCGTCCTGTGAAAAAGGGCGATTTGTTCCTCGTCCGGCAGGCCATGCATCCGGTGGAATTCAAGGTGGTGGAGACGGAACCAGGTCCATACTGTATCGTTGCTCCTGATACGATCATCCACTGTGAAGGCGAACCTGTACGTCGGGAAGACGAGGAAAAGATGGACGAAGTCGGGTACGACGATATTGGCGGCTGTCGGCGTCAAATGGCACAGATCCGCGAGATGATTGAGCTGCCATTGCGTCATCCGCAGCTGTTTAAGACACTGGGGGTGAAACCTCCACGAGGGGTTTTGTTGTATGGTCCCCCGGGATCAGGCAAGACGCTGATTGCTCGTGCTGTAGCGAACGAAACGGGCGCGTTTTTCTTCTTGATTAATGGCCCTGAGATTATGTCGAAGATGGCGGGCGAGTCGGAAAGTAACTTGCGAAAAGCGTTTGAAGAGGCGGAAAAGAATGCGCCTGCGATCATTTTTATTGACGAGATTGATTCGATTGCACCCAAGCGTGAAAAGACCAATGGCGAGGTTGAACGTCGCATTGTGTCGCAGCTGCTGACGCTGATGGACGGCCTCAAGCAGCGGGCGAGCGTTGTGGTGATTGGGGCGACTAATCGACCGAACAGTATGGACCCTGCTCTCCGTCGGTTTGGTCGGTTTGACCGTGAAATTGACATTGGCGTGCCAGACGAGAACGGTCGGCTCGAGATTTTCCGGATTCACACGCGGAACATGAAGCTGGACGATGATGTGGACCCGGAGCTTATTGCGCGGGACACGCAGGGGTTCGTTGGGGCTGATATGGCTGCACTGTGTACAGAAGCTGCGCTCCAGTGCATCCGTGAAAAGATGGATGTGATTGACATCGAGGATGAGACGATTGACGCCGAGATTCTTGATGCTATGTCAGTGACGCAGGCTCACTTTAAATACGCGCTGGGCGTATCGAATCCGTCCTCGCTGCGTGAGACGACGGTGGAAGTACCCACTGTTACGTGGAGGGATATTGGTGGGCTTGAAGGCGTCAAGCGCGAGCTTCTCGAGCTGGTACAGTACCCTGTCGAGCACCCGGAGAAGTTTGAAAAGTACGGTCTGAGTCCGTCAAAGGGTGTGCTGTTTTACGGTCCACCTGGATGCGGCAAAACGCTTTTGGCCAAGGCTGTTGCTAACGAATGCCAGGCGAACTTTATCTCAATCAAGGGTCCCGAGCTGTTGACCATGTGGTTTGGTGAATCCGAAGCCAACGTTCGTGAGGTGTTTGATAAGGCGCGCGGTGCCGCTCCGTGCGTATTATTTTTCGACGAGCTGGACTCGATTGCTCAACAGCGGGGCAGCAGTTCTGGCGATGCTGGCGGTGCTGGTGATCGCGTTATGAACCAACTGTTGACGGAAATGGATGGAATGGGTGCGAAGAAGAACGTTTTTATTATTGGTGCCACGAATCGTCCTGATATTATCGATCCGGCTTTGATGCGTCCGGGCCGTCTGGATCAGCTGATTTTCATTCCCATGCCTGACTTTGATTCGCGCCTGAGTATTCTTCGCTCTGTGCTGCGCAAGAGCCCTGTGTCCAAAGATGTGGACCTGAACTTCCTTGCTCAGCAAACGGACAAGTTCTCGGGTGCCGATCTTACCGAGATCTGCCAGCGAGCTGCCAAGTTGGCAATCCGTGAGAGCATTGCCCGTGACATGGAACGCGACCGTCTCCGTGCTGAGGCTGGGGACGAAATGGAGGATATTGAAGATGACGACCCGGTGCCTGAAATTACGCCGCGCCACTTCGAGGAGGCCGTGCGCAACGCGCGCCGCTCGGTCAGCGACCGTGACTTGGCGCAGTACTCGACCTTTGCACAGACGCTCCAACAGGCGCGTTCGCATGTGACTGCGGGCGGGACTTCACTTGCCAACTTTTCGTTTCCTGGTCGCAACGTCAGTGCTAACACTGGCGGTGGTGCTGCTGTGGCGGCTGACGAAGAAGATGAGGAGGATCTTTACAGCTAAGCCATACGTCGAAAGCAGCGCGGGCATGAAGGAGTCGTCCGGTGCAGTTGAGTGAGAAGGTTGGAACAAGAGCGAGTGCTGCCCTGCGGATACTAATTCTTTTTCAATACACCGTGCCGTGCTCGTTGACGCAGTTTGCACCTCTATGTAGGTTACTTCAACTCGAAAATGCTCTCATTGCGCGGCTTGCATAGTCAGTCTGAGCATCAGATATACGGTGACTAAAACCAAAGTCGTGGTTGCGTTCAATGATGTAAGATGGCGCTGCCATCTTTGCTAGTTTACTAATAATGGTCGGGCATCTTCCACTAGCCAATGACATTTTCTACAGCTAACAACGTGAAGAGCTCGTGCGTTCTAACCTTACTATCTTATTAAGAATGGTGGGCACTTACATAGCTGATGAGCCATCCATTCACAACCCTCTTTTTTGCTGGGAAACGTACCTCAGCCATAGTCAGTTCGCACAATAGGAGCCAAAAAACGAAGAACTGGCTCAGCTGAGACGCTATAGGTTGTGTTGAAAAGATATCATACAGATAATTTTCAACAGAAGTGGTGAAAGCCCTAAAGGGCTCTTTTATGGTCGCTGTCAACCACCGTCCAATTGTACATCGGGATGTGCAAGATTTATCTTACGTAGGAGGTGTATCTCTTCCATCGACGGTACTTGCGAAACTGTAGAAGGCTTTGGAGTTGTCAGGTGACTATACTTGAGGCAGATTACACAGAGGCCAAGTAACGGAGGTATATGTAGTGCGATACTTAACATCAGTACACCTAGCTAATTGATCCCCACTATTGTACAAATGGATGAAGGCTCTCTCTCAGCTACATATTTCAATAACGAAAGGACCCATGTACGTAGCAACCGACCTTGTGATTTTGTCTTGCAGATATGGCATCTATTCGGTAGCTCATTTCCTTTCTGTTCGTGTGTAAATCATATTTTATATCATGAATAAGACGGAAATGCTGATCGAAGCTATCGTCCGCCAGAAAACATTCGTGCTGCTTCACGAATGAACAATGCTTATTCACTTCGTCTCAAAGTAAAAAAGCTCTCACTTTTTGCCGTTGTCATCGACTCTTCCCGTAATGATTGCAAGCACAATACAGTGTTGAACACGCTATAATCGGTAATAGTGATTTTCCATGATGCTGTACGTACCACACGTAGTGACCACCTAGAGTTTTGCTCAGAGTTGACAGTCTCCAGGTCTCAACAGCAGCCTTTAGTGTCTATCTTTTCGACACAGCACGACGTACGGTGGTCCATGCGTGAGCGAGTGTGAGCGAGTGTGAGCGAGCGGTACATTGGCAGGGGACTAAACGACTGTTCTTATCGCTCAAAATTGCTATCGTAAATATCTGAACCGATAGACAGTACTGTTGATATCAATACGTGAGGACTATAGGTCATCTTTATAATGAATATAATGACGCGACTTCAACCTGTGAACATGCCATGCAAGATTTGCTGCTTGGCCGTGTGTCGATGCACTCGATGAGACGTGGCAACAATTTCGCGACAGAAGTCCATTCCAAGGTGTATGGGAGATGCTGACCGAATGTAGATGCGCCGAGGACTGCACGTACCAAGTCGGGGTTCTTAGCGGTGATGGGACTGCCAGTACTTCCTAAGCAGGTATTTAGGGACTATGCCTTCTATCCAATTAATTCATTGACGTTGGAAGCGGCAGCATCGTCGCCATCTGATACTGAAGATTGTATATACGATAGGCGTCTCTACTGTCGATTGCTCATCCATTGTTAAAGAACCTGTACAAACAGGTTTAAAAGCTGTAGATAGTTTAATGTGAGAAGGAGGCACATTTTGCTGAAGCAACTGTTTTGCAACTATAATTAGCTTATAAACTCTTCTGTCCACCTGTGCTACGAAGGCAGCAGATCACGCAGCCAATTGCGATAGCTAGGCATTGCTTGTTCAGGGACTTATGCTTTCAAAAAAAGCAAGCAAATTGCAGCATCCCGTACACGAGAATGAAAAAAAAGCATTGCACTTTCATGTAGGGATGTTACCGATAAATGCGTATTTTTAAAAACACAATAGCAAACTGAGCTGTGTATAAGACACCACTACATTAGCATATCAGTGATCTTAGCATCAATGCGACGTTTACCTCAACTTGATCCCTTCAAACGACGGATCAGTGGTAGTTTCGGATATCGCATTACGGAAGACTCACAAATCGTGTCTTGCTCGGAATATCTAACTCACTGATGCTGCTGGTCTTACTGCGTGTCGATGGCATGATGTACTAGCGCGGCCAGTTTTCCCAAGCTACTTTTGTCTCGCAAAACGATTTATCTAAGTCCGTTGATCATGTCGATGCAATAGAAATCGCTAGCTGGTGTATTTTGGGTAGAGAAAAAATATTGAAATACGTTGTCACAGTCAGCGTCAGCAGCATGATTCTGCTGCTACTTTGGTAGATTGTCGTTCTAAAAATTAATAACCACTTTGTCATGTTAACTAAGCGAAGGGATTGAGAGTGACGCCAACTGAGGAAATCACGTGTAGTTGGCGTCTCGTCAATATAAAGCGAAGAATTGCGTCAAAGTTTTCACAATTAGTTACTTTTTATCTTTTCTGTGCTTACACGACTTACTGATCGCAAAAATTGCTTTGTCTCTTACGCTCAGCCGACAATGCGTGGTGAAGCTGCTCGAATCATCGGTAGTTTTCGCATACAATCCAGTGCGATTACATCACGAGTGTTCTTCGCCCCCAACTGAACAAATACTGCATGCCACCGCTAGACAGTCCAGGATTATAATCAGGCAGGCTGCGGACTTTGTAACGGATGTATGGTCTTCAATCTTCATAGGACAGAGTACAATCACAATTGCACGTGCACATCAAGCATAGACTCATCGCCTTCTCTCGTGTTGTCCACATCAAGTATGTAAAATTAGTCGCGCCGACACAGTGACTTACAGTGGGAACCCTTCTTCTGGGATTACAGTAAAAACCATCGAATCTGACCCTTCGGACCAATTTTTTGCGCCATTCAAGCAAGGTTATCAGTCGAGGCAGATTCGCGTGTGGCAAGTTTTACTGTTTATTCCTACGTGAATTCGGGGTCTCCTACGTATCTTAATTTACGCTTCTTAAAATTAAGCTTGTCCGCACATTGGTTAACTTTGGATGAAGTACACATATGATCGCGACTTGATAATTTTTTGGTTAGAGCGCTACAAAGTTGGGCAGGTCCAATAACATAAGTATACAGACTTCCTTTGCTGTCAACTGAAGATTTTGAATGCTTTTTGGTTAGAAAGCGAATTTTACGAAGAGCATCATCATTATACGCAACCTCACGCACACTAATATTGAAGGAAGCGCCGCACGCAAGGACGTAAAAAGATGAGTGTATGCTACCTAAATTGGCTAGCCTGATACACGAGTTACTGTTTAATCATTCAAGTTTCTCTATAATAATTAATTGCGCATCCGTCATGATTTCAATTACTCTTGATCTCGGCTGACGAATACTGCAACCTATGTGACAGCAGTACGATGCCTGATTAAGTCTTTGTCGTTCACCTATCGTCTTATACACTGACGGATAATTATGATGCCCACGATACAGAATACCAGCGCAAGCTGCCATTGTTAAGTGCCTGTTCGATCGCATGTTACTCCTTGTACACTTATGTACAAACTCCACGCTATACTTAGGTGGAATAACGTTACCATGAGTAGCCGTCCAATTCCTCATAGTTTCTTGCTCCCTGGCGACCCACAATCAGAACGCTTGCCAAGACAGCGAGGAAACGCGTAGGATGTTCAGCACTCAAATTCAATTCATCCTGAAGCTATATGTAATGGCGTCAAGGCTAAGGTTCTACTCTTTATTTTATCGAAAGGAGGGCTTGAGGATAATGTTTGAAAAGCTTGTGCTGGTAGAAGAGCTTTTGGCCATTTGGTTCCTGTTACAACACGCTGCAGAAACTTCTTACGTTTACAAAAGATGAAGGAACGATAACGAAATCAACCCAGGAGGATGTCGGAGGATAGCAAAGTATCAACGACGCTGCGACGAACGACAAACGATTTTTTTCTGCAGCCTGACTTTATGTGTGGGAGGGTGTCGCGTAGGTCACTTGAAGACGCCGCTACAGTTTAAGTCATTTCCGAATATTGTGCTTAAAATATGGTGAAGGGACCACGAGTCGCTTGGTGGTAACCAACTCGAAACTCTTTTGTTCGGCAGTAATCGTAGAGGACTTCGCCGGCGAAGCTTCAGAAGAATTTGGTATGCCACTTCCCGGTTATGTAGTCGAATACAATCTTGATCGACCCAAACATAGGTGTCAGTCGTTAGTTGTATCGCTACAAATCAGTTTCTTTACTCAATATTGGACAAGTACTACCGTCAGATAGTTGGTCGCACTAAGGAGGTCTACTTGACGACGAACCATTAGACTCAGTGTTGTTTTTAGGCTTACCATTTGCTGTTGAAGTCTCGAAATTCGTTGCTTGCACCGTTGCTATCGTTAGTAGCATCAGCTATGTCGTGCTCGTCATGGTGTTGTGCAGAAGTATTAAATCAGGCAATTGTTACATATGGAAGCTCGCCTAGCATGGCTGCATCCTAGGCGTTCAATTAAGGCCTGTATCTCTTGTGCGGATAAGAAGAATACATCGATCGCCTAGCATTCTTTGACCAAAGTCATGGCGAACTCCATTTTTGTTAGAGCGTGTGATGCCCACAGCGTCCGAAAAATACCATCACAGCATCCAAGTGTACTGCTTACCTGAGCCGATTCGACTGTCTGGACGAATCCTCGCTCTGTTTGATGCCTGTGAGGAAAGACTAGAGGTATGCCAATTTAGTATAATTGCGACTTCAACCCTGCTCTAATCTTCGATGATGAAGTTGTTTCGGTTGCACGTAATTTGACGCCAAGTGTAGGGCGTGTGCAGTATTCAACCAATTTCTTATACCTGAGCCTCTACATTCGCCGCGCAGGGATATATGGAAATGTACCTCAATACTTCTACACACGTGTGCTGCATTATATCCGAAAAAGAACTCGATTGATCGTTGACTGCACGATATCTATGCACAAGGGCAATTCAACACGAAGTATGTGCCAGACGTCCTTTCAAACAATTCCTGTGTTGTATAGCACAAGCATAATGAAGCAACAATTGTTCAGGTCGAGCGTGTGTGCTTACCATCCAGAATTACTCAAGCAGTCTGCCAAACTTTTTAGCTTTTGATTGTGGCCAACGCTTGTGATTAACTTAAAATCAATCAAAAGTGAATATGATCACATAAACAAATGCTGGAAGCTCATAAGCAAAGGCTGACCGCGTTGCTTGGGTATACTGTACTGGGTTAATACAGACATAAATAGCATCATACTCACTCTTCAGGGACTGCTGTTGTATAGTATTTTGCAACTTAATTAAGGTCTATGGACTGGATTACTTCTATCATGGGGCGAACTCTAGAGCCTGCCCCCTATCGTATAATTATACCGACTGCTGTGAAGTTTTTTGCGTTTAAGTTTAAGCGGAAGTTATACTGATCCCTAATTGGTGCACAAACAGTTAAGTTATACTCACAGCTGGAGACGCCTTAAGGGTTAACAAATGGCAAATTTACAAACGTTCGACGCTTAGGTACAGTGAGAATCCTGCACCTCCGGTGTAGAGCAAGTGCAAATAGTTTTCATTCGTAGTACTGGATAACCCGGGAATGTAAGAATATATGATCGTTTAAAAATTCTCTTGGTAGCAGAGGAAGCTCCCTCAATTTAACTTCTCTTTTCAACCATCAATTATAAATCGTCATCCGCGCTTTGCTGTTGACGGCGTTACCGAGCAGGATCATCCCCGTCTCCTCTTCTCATATTCGTATCTAAAGACCATCAACAACATCAACGGGTAGCATGAACACTCACAATCCATTATCACCTTCATATTCATACACACATTGCACAACCCATGCCCCTTTCCGCCAACCGCCCGACAGGGCTACGTAAATCTCCGTAACTTGATTTGGTCCTCTGGAATGAGTTACTTTTATCAAGAGCTCCAGAGCTTGCTCCTCTATCTCACCTGAAATTATAGAGTAAAACCATCCATTTTTATTGGCATTCGTTCTGGCATGTCGTTGTTGTCATCCTATTTCGTTTTGGGGTAGGTCTCGACACAGACAGCGGAAGTTGACCCGACTGCATCTTACTTTCCATGCAACAATATCGAAAATAATCTACACTCGGACATTAAGCTTTGGACAGAACTGTATGCGAGGACTCAATACACCAAAGTGTATCGGTGTCCTTGAGCAAAATGGAGCAAGGTGATTTCATGTACACTCGCGGATAATGGTCTCCTAACTTCGCAATGGGATATATATCTGGGGGGGGGCACTCAGCCAGGATGTACTTTGAATGTCGTGCACGCGTTGCGTCTACAGAGAAGCTACATTTCCTAATTCGCAAAAAGCAGATGCAGACCATCACTATACTTGCAAGTCCTTCCGAGCTGAGTGAAAAGTAGCGCTCCAGGAACATGGATCGTGTAGTACATTGGTCGAGAAATATACGACTTAACCCGTTTTCCTGAAAACGAGTATAGTTGTTTGCTACTTAAAAAAGTGTGACGTGTCTAAAGCATCGCCATTTGAGGTGCCGTTGTAGCGTGCATAAGGTATTGAGATCGGGTATGATCTATCGTCGCGTACAGTTCTTCACGGGAAGATCTGCGTGGTGTACAAAGTCACAGTTTCCGGCTAGCACTCTTCAAAACAAAAGGTTATTGTCATCCAGAGTAGAGTTAAATCAGTTCTCCATTAGTGTCTGGGCTCAGAGGATATTGCGGACTCATCTGGAGTGCGATCTCAGCCACCAATATCTGGAATGCGACGTCACCCACCAACTTTATGGTCGGTTCTCTTCCCTCGCTCAGAATTTAGAGCCAGAGGTCGTCGACATGAATTCGGGCGGGGTCGGGCCGTGCGATCGCTTCATGTCATGACGAGGCTAATCCGTACTTCGAATTTTTCTATTCCGTACTGCAACGCCGTCAAACGTTTTTGCGAACAGCTATTTAGCAGTGACCCAGCCAAAGAGTGACTGCAAATATACCTATACAGTCATTCCTCGGATAAATCATAGCCTCATAGCTCATAACTCATATAACTCTTACAAATTGCGTTCCACCATGCTCGTTCTATCGTCGCTAACTCATAACTCGTAACTCATAACTATCGGAAATTTATGAGTAATCCGAGAGACAAAAATTCATACGAGAATACTCGTGAGCAAAGGAAATGGTATTCCTGTATAAAAGTGCACAATTGAAGTGGGACTAAGTGTCTGAGGCTACTAAACTAGTGCTAACAAGAATCCGGGGTGATCTTAGTGGTGGCAGTCATACGGATGGACATCTGAAGTACCATTCTCATTGGCCGTGAAGGCAATAGAGATCAGTACCTAAATAAAATAAAGAAGTCAAACGTTATCGAACTGAAAAAAACCAAAGTTAAAGCTTTTCTAGGAATTATATTTCGTCTGACCTTCTATTTCTTAAGATCCTCAATCTGTTTCGACGCAACTGCATTTTATAATTCATGTAGTAATTGACCTAAATCATTTTCAGTATTGTACAACATCAGCCTAAACTATGATTTTTTAATTTTCAAATATTAGTTCCGTCAATGCTGAAAACATCTTTGGGCTCATAGCAAGCAATTACAGCCCAAAGTTCAGCAATGCTGCATCCATGGCTTCATCATTTGCTGAACCACTCTTGCCGAAAATCCAGAATGGTGTGCAGCTTGTTTCGCTACTGATGGTTCTGCGACTGTCCACTGGAGAACTTAATGGTGTCCTTAGTTAGGCTAAGGCGTTCAGATAACACCAAAGCCTTGACCTCGATGATTCTCCAATTCGGTAAATATTCCTCGTTTGGCATTGAAGCACCAAAGTTGAAAGGTCTTCCTCCGTTTTTGGATTGTGAGCGACTGTCGGGCGTTTGGCGGAAAGCTCGTTATCCGTATTACATTCTATACCAGTGTACTTCTTGATTACCAGAGAGATGACGTTCTGGGTGATCTGAACCCCAAAATTGCTGGAAGCCCAATTTTCCAGCACACTGTGGCTCATGCTTTATATATTCTAGGCCTTGTGCAAACAGATCTCGAGCCTTTGTGCATTGTTGGCCGTACTCAAGACTCATTAATATGAAATTTTGATGGTAAAACCGCTAATTAACTGTTTTATCTTTTCTCAAACGAGAAAATCGGAAAATCGGATTCCGTAACTCATAACTCGGCTAATTCATAGAATTTTGTTTTCACCAAGCCTATGAGTTATCCGAGGAATGGCTGTATAGGTTTTATATGACTGGAGGTTTGCAATATCAACTCGCACGATCAGTATTTGTAAATATCGAACTGCTTGAAATTGAGGATGCAACTAAATCAAAAGCGAAACGAAAAAAAATATCTTCATAGAGGATAGCGCGCGACAATTTTTTTTGAAGCAATACCAGAGGCGATGAAAGATTTGTTGCTAGCGAACGTTTGCAATTTGAAGGTACTGAAATCGTTCTGAAGTCATTTCAGGACAGTATGGGTGTCAGTCAGTCCTGGAGGCCCCTGCCTATTCGTTGTCAGTGGTTCAATGCACTTTTAAATGCTACAGCTCAGTGGTACCAGGGCCAGAGTTCCTGGGTGGTACCATTGAGACTTAGGTGGCTGCCCAAAAATTTCAAGGACCTTAGGCTGGCCTTGAAAGTCCGTGGAGGGGATTGAACCGAGACCCCCTAATTGGAATGGTGCTGGTCTGAACATTGACCCTTTTCCTGTTGTGAAAACCCTAGGGACCGCATGTCTGACAAACAATTTCTCGGTGATGTAATGGAACTTGCATGGACGGCTATGGGCGAAGCATCGCTTTACATCGAGACCAGTAGGATTCGTACTAAGATTGACCGCTCGGGTTTTATTACTACGGGCCAGATAGGATCTGTGATGGAGGAGAGTACCAAGATTGTACAAACACTTGATCGCACCAAGGTGCATGCAACTGATCCTGAGATCAAGTTCTTTAGGTAGAATGAAGTGCATCTGCACATTCCGGAGGTAGCTATGCCGAAGGACTGGCCTTCCCCCTATTGTACAATGTTAAAAGCATTGCTTTCTCTGGCCATAAACAAGTAAGCACGTTAAGATAGAGGAGCAAGCTCTGGATCTCGCCCTTTAATACAAGTAATTCAGTTTGGAGAACTGAATCAAGTTGCAAAACACTATACACCACCAGTCACTGAAGAATGAGAATGATGCTGTAAATGCCTGTATTAAACCAGCACATGTTTACTGGGGCAACGCGATCAGCTGCTTATGAGCATCCACAATTTGCCTATTTGATACTATTCACCTTTAATCGACCAATCACAAGCGTGCGCCACAATAGCGACCTAGCCAAAGAGTGATTTCGGATATGACTATGTACCTATGAAGGGGGACAGACTAGATCGCTCTTATTAAGTGTAAGGTACAATTAGTCGCGCTTTTTGCATACACACAGATAAGTACGAACTAACAAGTTTGGCATTCACCTTGCGCACAAGTACTAATAGCTTTTCCCTTCGGGCTTGCAATAAGGTTGTTAACATCGTTAATCCTTAAACATATATATATGTAACTGTTTTAAAGGACTTTGAGGCCTAATATCGTTATGATGGGAGAGTGTAGCTCGGAAGAAGGACGTCGTCGTAGTACCTATGATTATTGCAGCATCATGAGGTGCTATAGCGCTTTAACCACGATTGCCGGTGCTGGTTCAACACCAAGACCTTGCATGACGGAGGTAAGACTGATGTGCGTAAATGTGTTGGAAGGGGACAAAAAGCAAAACGATAATGGTAGCGCCAAGTTAGTCATTCCCAAAACTACTAAGACATCAATAAGCAAGGCTTCCCACTTACCAGTTTGCACTCTTTACACTGTGTACAGAAACCCGCAACAGTTGATCGTCCGTAAGGTCTTACCTGTCGGTGATATCAATGAGAAGACCATTGCTACCAAGCGGTCTGGCGTTAATCGTTCCTTCTACCGCTCTGCAATAAGCGTAACTTGAACGAGCTTGAAGATTATATATAGAAGGATCTCGTTGTGCATTTTTCAATTACTACGATGGCGTATACAGGGGTGCTCTGATTAGTAGTTGCGTCCTGTAAGTGCCTCCTTGGCTACCAGCTCGTAATCTAGCACATCTCCATCGACTTATTGTACGAATAATCGGTCCAGATTTTCCAGAAGATTGGTAGCTTTGGCGCATGAAACATTCACTATTTTTTGGATCGAGATATGATCTCACTCGTTTGCCAATTTGGTCCCACTCATCAGATATAGTGGTTCGTACGCGGGAACATCGGTTCGAGTACAGTATTATGTGCAGTACTTATTGTACAGCGGTGTGAAAGCTCGCTCCGAGCTTCTAGAGTATCATGGAAACCATCACTTTAACAAATCTTGCCAGCACCCTTGGTAGCGAAGTCTCCCTTTGGCATTTCACAGCGTACGATGCTTGCGACATACTCTAGATAGGTCTTCAACAGTGTGGTGCGTACATGCATACAGGTCAAACAGCACTTCCCTGTAGAGAGCTCTGCAGTACTGGCAGACATTCCTAGCGGTATCGCTGGTCGTTCATTATCGTTAAGGAATTCTTCCTTTCCACACTTCCTAAATCAAGTCGCAGATGGGGTGGTCTTTAAACTGACCTTATCCACCAGTCCCAAGCTCGATTACGTGGCAAGCCTATTTGCTGAAGAGCTGTGTCGTGTCGCAGTCAACCAACACGACGTGTCACGAACACAATTTCTATCAAGCCTGCACAAATGCTGGATGAGGTTGAAGAATCTCTCGA
>JH598543.1:771046-787025 GCA_000173235.2 Hyaloperonospora arabidopsidis Emoy2 | reverse complement strand
GAAGTCCTGCGTCGTCAGGTTATGACTCACCGGAAAAGCTGGCGATCGCGAAGGAATACCTTGTGCCGAGGGCTCGTGAAAAAACGGGCCTGGAGAAGTCAGAAACCACGCCAGAGTCTCTCGGTTTGACTGACGACGCTATTATGGCACTGGTCAAGCAGTACTGCCGCGAGAGTGGTGTCCGGAATTTAGAAAAGCACGTGGAAAAGATTTTTCCGCAAGGTAGCCCTTGAGGTCGTTGAAGATATCGAGAGTGCTCAGGCTGCTGAGACGCAGAAGGCTGGCGAGTCGACTGCCGGGACGAAAGATGCAGAGGAGGTGTCGAAAGACAGTGACCGCTTCCTCATTACTCCTGAGAAGCTGTCCAAATACGTTGGCAAGCCTATTTTCACATTGTAAGTAGTGTTTTTTAGCGCTGGATTTGCACGCGTTATCCGTACTGACTTCTTTCCTGTTGTGAAAACCCTAGGGACCGCATGTTTGACAAACAGTTTCCCGGTGTTGTGATGGGACTTGCATGGACGGCTATGGGCGGAGCATCGCTCTACATCGAGACCAGTAGGGTTCGTACCATGGGTGACCGCTCGGGTCTTATCACTACCGGCCAGATGGGATCGGTGATGGAGGAGAGTACCAAGATTGCGCACACATTTGCTCGCAGCAAGATGCACGCTATTGATCCTGGGAATAAGTTCTTTGAGGAGAACGAAGTGCACCTACACGTTCCGGAGGGAGCTACGCCGAAGGACGGGCCGTCTGCTGGTTGTACGATGGTGACGGCATTACTTTCTCTGGCCATGAACAAGTAAGCACGTACGAAGGTTGTGAATATCGCGAAACTCGACTAACATGTATGTGACTGTTTTAAAGGACTGTGAGGCCTGATCTTGCTATGACGGGAGAGCTGTCTCTCGTGGGTAAGGTCTTGCCCGTCGGTGGTATCAAGGAGAAGACCATTGCTGCTAAGCGGTCCGGCGTGAATACGCTCATCCTACCGCTCGGCAACAAGCGTGACTTCGACGAGCTCGAAGCGTACTTACGGAAGGATCTCGTTGTACATTTTGCCGATTATTACGACGACGTGTACAAGGCTGCTTTTGAGCAGTAGTTGCGTCCGATCAGCGTCTCCTTGGGTACCAGCTCGTAATCGCAGCACACTAACATCGACCTTTATTTGAATAAACTATCCAGCTTTTCCTACAGATTGGTCGCTTTCACGCGTGAAACATTCAGCATTTCATGTATCAAGATGCATCCTCCGTTTCATTGTCTTTGTCCCAAATCAAGCGATTTATCTGTTTCATAATATTTGTCCGTTTCGTCAAAATACATTTATAAAGGCAAAAAGGAGGCCTATATACGTTAGCCAACGTTGAGAACTCTTTAACCTGATACTAATGATAATATCCGATTAAAGATACAATGTTATTGTAGAGGCGTATTAGTTTGATTTAAGCTAAGGTGATGTTTTCCACACACCCACTTTTTGCTATCCCCACACCTCGTAACCTGGTATTTCATAGAGTACCCATCGGTGATTGACTGGGGTTGGCTAAGGGGGTGTGCGGATAGCCAAAAAGTGGATGTGTGGATAACTAGGACGCAAGCTAAAATGTGCGTCCATTTCAAGATACAAGAACGATCTAATACAGGCGATTTAAAAATCCGAGCACAAAAAGCGGTATTCGCCCTTTTTTAAGACGTTGTTTAAGCCCTCACACTTGACAATCGGTAGCTTAAACGCTTTGCTATCGACCTCGGCGTCAAAACTTTCATAAATGATGGGTTTTAAAGTGTAAATTCTCGGCTTGCGGCTACCACAAAAGTACGCGACAAACACTAGCTGAAAGACGCGGAATAAGCTTTATTTTGGGTGCATTAGCCAATCAGGCTCTAAAAAAAAATTCAAAAAAAAAATTGAGCTTATTTTTGTGTTTTTTCCTGAAAAGGGACAAACATGGTGAAACGGAAGGAGTACGACCTCACTCGTTTGCCACTTCAATGCTGGTTTTGCGACGTTTGCATCTGGTTGGTGCCGGTAGAGCGACTTTCTCTCGTGATAAATCAACGTACTTGCGTGTGCTTAGAGCAACTAAAGGGCGTTTGAAGCGGATGAAATGGGAAGTGCTTTTAAAACGACAAATATATTACTGTACATTCGATAAAGTGTATTTGAATGGAATATTTACATTTTAAAAAGAAAGCCATAGAAAGTTCATAAATAGGCATTCAGATAGGCCGGTTCGATCGAGATCATAATTACGCTGTTATATTAAAAGGTTGATACCTTTTAACATGGCATCAACTTGCTCGATTTCACCCACAATCAATTGCACATTGCTAGTAGCGACAAAATCATTTCGCCGTGTATTAGGAGTAAATCTACTCAGGAAACGAAATCTACGGCAAGGAACTATCAAGTCGAGAAAGTCTGTGTCATAGGGTAACTCCGTTAGGTACGAAAGCAGGTCACGCTGCGCGGGAACGGGCAAACCAAAGTGAAGGCAACGAACCGACTGGACGTGGGTGCTAACTGCGACAAAGATGTAGCCACGGAGAAGTAGGGGCCGTATGCAGAAGCTAAGTCCTATTAACGTACGCATAAAGAAATTTTTCATTTTTACCGCGCTACTTCGGTCGGACTCCCCCACCGTATATGTTTAGAACAACGATGTATCAAATGCAATGACATGTATTAGCTTCTTAAGCTAAGCATTGAGCGTCAGTATCCCCGTGACGATACTTACTTACCAGTCCATTGAAAAAATCCAAATTATCCATTCTAGTAACGGTCTTCATCAAGTCGAAAGACTGCTTGAGTTGGTCTAAGTTGAGAAAGACATCATGACGAAAGCGTGCTTGAGTTGCTCTAAGTTGAGAGGGTAACATGGACGATCTTGTTCGCCTTTGAATTTCTTGAGATCTCTCTCAAGATAATGACCGTAAAAGAGTAAAACAGACCAAATTAGCAACTCCTCAGGGATGTGCCCATGATGGTAGCGCCAAGCCTCTTTACAAGCAGCTGTATCCGACTCTTTCTTCATGAACGCGCGGTACAGGACGGTGACGAAATAGGCGTAACCTTCGCCACAGGCAGCAAAATGGCTTCGTTCACGGCGGAAGGTTTGAAATTCTGCAGGTGTTTTGCGACCACGGGAAGATAGAAGTCTGTATCCTCGAATTGTAACAGGGTGAGCCTGTTACATTTAATTAACCCTTGATACTTGTTTAATTAGAAAATGATCACAAAGGTTGATAATGCTCGTGAATAGTACCATAAGGGGTAATACTCAGAAACACTCACCGATTGGCTGATATGGGTCATCATATTTGCCGGCTATAGCAGTCCAATCAACGATGGACGCGCGCAATGAATGGTGAGCAAGACTTTAGCATACATTTTTGTAGATAAACATAATTAAGTTAGGACTAAAACACAGGTTAATGATTAGGACTTAATTATATTTAATGCAGTTTTACTTTTACCAGCAACTAGTCAGTTCCTAGTTGATTTCCCTTCCTCTGTCGAGTTAATAGAGGTAGCGAGGCACCACTCACGCTGCTGTCGATGATAGTAGCTCCACACTGGCTGTCTGGTGAGTTGCTCCGGCTCCCCGTTACACCTGGTAGCACTTTGTCGTCCGTCCAAGGACCACAAAACCCGTTTAACATGAACATGTTGGACGACGACGGCGACGACACCTTTCACGGCACCCGTGAAAGTTACTCCTGCTTGAGTCATGTCTAATGGAGTGTGGTCTAAAGAGTGAGTTCGACCGTTGGAGAAGGAGCTGTCTGGTATCTCCTATCCTCAAGAGATAGGGACCAACAGCATTCCTTAATCGCCAAGTTCTTGCAGCGAGAACTTGACGCGTTGCGAGCTGAACTAACCCTGCTGCATCAGCACGGTCACCAGCCGACTGAGCTCCTGATACAGCAACAGTATCAGTCTGCTACTGCAGCGTCGACACGTGAGCGTCGACGCGAGACTTTAAACTTAGAAGTCTCCAAGTACTGGGGAGTCGAGGAAGACTCCCTGTTGAGATGATTCCTCAAAGTGGACGATGCCATTAAGGCTTGCCACATCGACGATGAGGAATTGCAAGTTGCATTTGCCAAATCGAATTTGTCAGGGCGTGCCAGAACTTGGGCCCTGAATCTTCAATTACACGATCCAAACACGTTTGGATCATTGGCTGTATTTAAGACTCTGCTCAGCCAAACGTTTGAGCCTCCGAGAGATGACTTCAGGACTCTTTCAGAGCTCCTGAAGATAAAACAAGGTAAGCGTGACGTTCACGCTTACGCTCAGCACGTTCGTTGCCTTGCAAGTTTCATGGTAGCGAACCCTGTAAGTGAATTCGTGTTGATCACGATATTCTTACAGGGCTTTATAGATGGTCCAGTGAGGAACCACCTATTTCGCATCGAGTTGAAGTCGCTTGAGGAAGCGATCACAACTGCGGTGCAAGAGGACTTTAGTGTGAGACAGGCTCACATGAGTTTGATCCCCTATCGACCTTCGAGACAAGCAGAGGCGGGAGGTCCAGAACCAATGGACCTCTGCAGTGTCAAGAGCGAGAAAACTCTCTCTTCAAGCAGTAAGCGATTGCAAAAGTGCAATCGCTGTCATAAGTTAGGACACTACGCCTACGAGTGTAGTGCTTGACGCCCAGTGTCTCGTAACACTGATAGAAGTGATCTACCGTCTGCCAAGAAGGGCAACGGACGCGGTTCCGACGCTGTTGCGAAGTCACAACAGCGTGGCGGACCGTCAAAAAATGGTCGAGGTCAGTAGGGGCGGAGCGCCCTACTGATCCAGCAACCTCAATAGAATTTGCAAACCTATTGATGACAGTTGCTCCAGACTTACAATCCTTGTGTGTCTCTGCACTTGGTGATGAGGTACCCCTCACCACCTTGAATTTAGAAGTGACAAAAGATTTATTACTTCGTGCCTTAGTTGACTGTGGGGCGTCGAACAACTTTGTTCGTCGCCAGTCGCTAGAGGATCGTAGGCTCAAGTTCGTTGAGCGCGTTACTCCTCCTATGAGGCTGATGGTGCGCCTCACAACATGCGCATCGATAGAAGTGATAAAACGTGTAGTGTGATTTCACTACACATTAGAATATTTGCAGTACAATGATGATTTCATCGTACTTGATTTGGATGACAAGTTTGATGTCATCCTAGGGTTACCTTGGCTCAAAAGGTACGAGCCAAGAGTCAGCTGGCAGCATCGAACCGTGAAGATGCCTGCCACTTGTTCATCAGATGGCCATCTGATGAACGTCTTGGAGCATCCACAAGTGTGTGGATGTACTGCGAGTGAGTGCGATGGCCTCACTTGCGGTTCGGTCGTTAGTACAACTGCACAATATCACAGTGTGACAACCAATCACACTGTGGAGGAAGCTGCTGGCGGCTGTGCGGATGCACAGGCAGCGCCGAAGGTCCACGACTCGAACAAGTCGAGTCGATCGGGATATGGATGTACGCCTAGCGGGCTACATCCAAGTAAGAATAAACCAGTTGCCCACACAGGGCAACACGATGATCCTAGATCAGCTGGAGAGTCGATCGTGGAGGACCGAGCTGTGATAGCGCAACCACATCTAGAAGACGTCGAGGGAACAAGTCCCCACGTACTTGAGGAAGAAATTTCTCAAGCAGTTATTAGTGAGGTAAATAGACCTCATCAGCCTAAGGAAATAAGTCCCCAGCAGCCTATAGAAAAGGGTTCCCAGGAAGAAACCGAGACATTGAAGGTCTTGGTTAATGACGGGTCAAGTGTAGGCGCTTGTACACTTGATCTGATCGCGCCTCCGAGGTTGACTTCGGAGATCACTCAATTGCCAACGCTAGAACCGAAACGGTTCTTGCGAGATCTGCGTAGTGGCAAGGTCAAGCAGATCTGTGTACTCGTCACGGAGGACGAGTACGTGACTGACATTCGGTCAGCAGTAATATTTGCCGAAAACGAACGAGTTCTCAGCAGCTCATCGATGGACGAAAGTGTCCTCGATGAGAAGACTCGGATTGAACGATAGACGTCTCGATCTTGGGAGTTGCTTCAGAAAAATCTTTTATATAAGGATTTGATCGAATTCAACGACGTGCTCCCTGAATCCGTACGATGCGAATTGCTTGAAGATAAAGGCACGATATGAGATCGAGCTCAAACCGGGCTCGAAGTACTGTGTCATAAAACAGCGGCTACTTCCTATTGAACAAGTGCTTGCGATTGACAAGTTCTTTGCCGATCGCTTAGCTGCGGGTCATGTGAGGGATTCAACTCCCTCTCACAGCTCTCCGACCTGCGCAACGCCACAGGGGGATGGCGGATAGTGCACGCCTTCAACAAGTTGAATGCTGCAACGGTACCGGCTTAGACGCCGATACCAAGGAAGGACGTAATCATTGATGGTATGTCAAAGAGTACCATCTTCTCGTCCACGGATCTTATGTATGGCTTCTATCATATCCTAATGCGCAAACGGGACATCCCGTACACGGTAGTAAGCATCCCGATCGGTATGCTCTGGTAGTGGCTAGTAATGCCACAAGGGCTTAGCAACGCCCTTGCCACATTCAGCAGATGTGTTACAGATCTGTTGAGACCGGTGCGAGACTTCGCACCGAGTTACTTCGACGATGTATTCGTCCATAGCCGGGCTATGGGCGAAAAGACGAACGTAGAGGTTCATAGAACACACGTTCGTCAGTTCTTACACTCATGCGCAAGAATAAGCTGTATGCCAACCTCAAGAAGTGCATATTTGCTGCTAGCGAAATACCACTTCTTGGGTGCATCGTGGGTAAACACGGCGTACGCCCTGATCCAGAAAAGATCAAGGCTATTACCGATTTTTTCCGACTGGCCTGTGCCAGTCGACGTTAAGGAGCTTAGCAAGTTCCTTGGTCTAGCGGCGTACTTACACAAGTACTCGCGCAACTACGCCGAGATGACCGTTCATCTCTCTCGTCTCTTGAACTTGCGTACAACGAGAAAGGTCATTGAACGCTGATTGTCAGCGTTCCTTTGAAGGTATCAAGCAGAGCTTGGTGCAATCAACCATCTTGGCGATTGCAGACACAGACAGACCATTCCATGTGGTCTGTGACGCCAGCGATTTCGCAACCGGCTGCACGTTAATGCAGTACGATGCAGACGGCGCAGAGCGCGTCGTCTGTTATCAATCGGTCAGCTGCAATCAGCTGAGCATAATTATCCAGTGAATGACAAGGTACTCCTTGCCATGAATTATGCACTGGCCAAATTCGCGTCTATCTCCTTGGAGATAGGCCGTTCGTAGTCTATACTGACCATGCGTCATTAAGCACGGACGTAAACAGCCCACACCTCTCGCAAAGGATGGCGATGTGGCTGTCCTCCTCTGCGTTGTACAACTTCTCGGTGGAGTACAAACCCGGACGACTTAATGTCGTCGCGGACGCGTTGTCGTGCCGACCCGATTTCGAGTCGGCTGCGCATTCCAACAGTGAGGTTGATACCACTGTTGCAACACTAGTCACTAGTGTTCCGTCGTCAACATTGCTTGATGACATAGAAAAGGCCTACGCAGAAGATAAGGCTCTTCTGCATCTAATGGATCATCTGGTGACTTCATCTCATAAATCGCTCAAAGATTTACCGGCCTTGTATCGATCTCCCGCGGAGCGATACACAACACGCAACGGTTGCTGTATTATACAGCCGTTGCCGGCGACACACCTCGTGTCGACGTCCCCACTCATAATGATTTGCGCTTGCTCATCTTGTATGAGTGCCATGATGCACCACCTAGTGGGCATCACGGGCGTGAGAAGACTGATCTCACGGTAAGTCGCGATTTTACTGGCCCCGCCAGTATCAGTTCGTGCGCAAGTACATTTGCGCTTGTGAAGTGTGCCAACGGGTGAAGCCCAGTCCTTCTTCCCGTGTGCCACTATAGCCTCTACCAATCCCGGCAGAGTGCTGGCAGTCCGCTTCAATGGACTTCGTCTTCCGTTTCCCCGAAGACGCTCACATGAATAATGGTATTCTTGTGTTTGTAGACCGATTCAGCAAGATGGTACATCTTGCTGCAGTTAATGAGTCAATATCAGCACATGGCTGTGCCCGTGTCTTCATTGACACGGTATTCCGACTACACGGTCTACCCCGTAAACAGCCTCTGATAGAGAATCTCGGTTCACGGCGGCGTTTTAACAATCCGTGTTCTGACCCTTCGGAACACGTCTGACTATGTCTACTTCTGACCATCCAGAGACTGATGGTCAGACAGAACGCGTCAACCGCGTCCTTGAAGAGATAAATCGAGGATACGTCCAATCTTTCACAGATTGGGGCGAATATTTGCCGATGGTGGAGTTTGCAATCAACAAATCCGTGCATGCATCGACGATGCATACACCATTTTTCATGAACGGCTTACGCCATCCACGTCTAGCCACCCATTTATAGTGTGACTCTAATTCAAGGGGGGAGGGATTCACTCGAGCAAAAACCGTTCTGGCTCTTGCTCATCACGTGTCGAGGTAATCGACGACGCGAACGTTGCCGATGTCGATCAAATCGATATCGAAGCTAATGATCTCAGCAATAGTGACGACACTATTGCTGACCCAGATGAGGATGACGACGCTGGTATATTTAGCATCGCCAATGACTACACAAGCGAGGATGAGAACACCCTCGCTGAAAAAGAGGATGACCTCCTAGCAGTGCGCACAAGGCGCACTGCAACAAACCAAAGTGAGTCAGCAGAAGATTTCCTGCTGGCACAAGAAACAGTGGTCCGTTTCGTGCAAGACGCCATCGCTAACGCGGTGGACCGGCAGAGACGGAACGCTGAAAAACATGGAAGAGAAAACGTTCCTCTATTTAATGTTGGAGACTTAGTTATACAGTCTACGGTAAATATACCTAAGCACGTAGTAACTAATATGGGTAGTAGTAAACCACTAACCAAGTACATCGGCCCGTTTCGTGTACTACATCGCAAAGGCAATGCGTACACGTCGAGTTGCCTCGCAGGATGCGTACGCATCCTACTTTTTATGTCGGTCTTCTCCGCCCGTAACATCATCACGAGGTCTCTTTCTCGAGAGAATATAACCGCCACGCTCAAGAGCCTCCAAGAGATCCTTTTGGACCCGAGCCAGTTTCTCATTCTGACTCTGTAGTATCGCATGCTGGCGACGAATATCAGCCACTTTGTCGCGAAAGGCTTGACGCCTCCACTCATTCTTCAATTGATAGAACGCGAACCCCGATCGGTCGTCCGGTCGATGAAGGCGGATGCGTTGCACTAACGCCTCCAAAGATAGACGCTCCGGCCTCTCTTGTTGGGTGCGATCACACAGATCGTGTAAGCGTTGCTGGAGACGACAAGCCTTCGCCTGCAACTCCAACAAACGATTCGGGGTTTATATTCCCGCCCCCACCACAGCCATTGTGGACTCTCACGGTGGTCAACGCTTTCACGTGGAGCGTATCTTGAACCACCGTGACATGAAGAGGCAGCGAACGAGTTATCCTGTTTGCTGGCGCGTCTATCCGCCGTCGCACGACCGATGGGTGCCTCGCGCCCAGCTGATGGATTGACGTTGAGGGTCTCGTCCACCAGTACGCCTAGACACATCCGATGGCTCAGAAGGTCCATCGGAAAACACCCGCCCATGGCGCTGGTAGAGCGATTCCAGGTTAGCAATCTCATCGCACATCTCAGAAGAAATGTGCGCTGCGCCCTACCCCGGGGCGAAGAAAGGGAGTACACCTCCCTTTGGATGCATTGAGTGTTGTCGAACAACACGGACATGGATCGCCCCACGTGATGCATGGAATTCCTGCCTCACGAGACAGATTGTGCAGCCTGGAGTTTGCACCAGTTAAGGTTCGTTTCTCAAACCTAACACGAGCTATGTCAAGTTTCTGAAGCCAAGCTTCGCGCCCAATGTGCTGCACCTTGAGTATAAAGGCGTTCCACGCCTGCAGCAACAAACTTTTGTCACACTTAATATTGCCACTATACCAACGATGCTTCAGAAAAGCATCCAGATAGAAGTTTGCTTCAGCGCGAAAGTTACTAGCGCTGATGTCGAGGCCGTGCAACAGCCTCTCATAGAATAACGGAACTCAATGATGGAGACTTGTCTTGCCTGACAGTTCATTCACAAGCCTTTCTGGTAATACCCAAGGATTGTGTTCAGGGGCTAGACGCAGCACATTGCCGTCTAGAGCCTCCTGCGTGGTACCAACGGAAGTCTTGGTACCACTAGAATCGTCATCACGACGGTGCAAGTCATCACCGTGTTTGCTAGAAGGAAAATGCGCAGTAGAAGGCGTAGGGGATGAGTCAGAATGCCCATCCTCCAAACTAAACAGACTCTGGTAATTACCATGCGTCTGACCACCCGCTCGAGTGCTATTCGTAGGCTCGTATTCGGCCGCCCGTATAGACTCGGGTGACCTAGATGTCTTCTTCGAGTCGGACCCACCGTCCGACTTCCCCGAATAGATAATCTTCACTTGGGAGCCATCATCATTAGTACGTGGTGACCCACCACGTGCATCTGCAGCAACTCGTGCTGCAGGAAGAGTTGCAGCGGCAGCAGACGAAGCATCGTCTGCCGCGAGAGACTGGGCATCGTCAAGAGCAGCTGCGTTAACACGCGCAGCTGTCTTCTCAGCAGCTTTCGCCGCGCATCGCATGGAGTTGTTCACCATGCGATGAAAATCCAGAAATGAATGGATCAGACCAAAACGAGTGCTCCTTGTCCCTGATGTGGTCTAAGGTGACCACATCAACATGATAGTGATTGATTGACTATCGTTTAAGGGGGAGTGATGTAAGACGGTGAGCCTGTTACATTCAATTAACCCTTGATACTTGTTAATTAGAAAATGATCACAAAGGTTGATAATGCTCGTGAATAGTACCATAAGGGGTAATACTCAGAAACACTCACCGATTGGCTGATATGGGTCATCATATTTGCCGGCTATAGCAGTCCAATCAACGATGGACGCGCGCAATGAGTGGTGAGCAAGACTTTAGCATACATTTTTGTAGATAAACATAATTAAGTTAGGACTAAAACACAGGTTAATGATTAGGACTTAATTATATTTAATGCAGTTTTACTTTTACCAGCAACTAGTCAGTTCCTAGTTGATTTCCCTTCCTCTGTCGAGTTAATAGAGGTATAGAGACACCACTCACGCTGCTGTCGATGATAGTAGCTCCATACTGGCTGTCTCGTGTGTTGATCCGGGTTCCCTTTACAGTTTCAGTATCTTTTCGACATGAGGATGCTGGGAGCAAGGGCTAAGAGCGACTGCTCTTCCTCTTTTTCAGAGCAAGAAAAAGCCCTATTGACGGTTGCATGGACCTCATCACTTAAGCTGTCAGGGGTATTGTCACCAATTATAGCCTGACAGAATGATGATCGGAGGTGCACGAAGAACATTGACCATATCAAGTAATAGTTATTTCAAGGTAAATAGTTTGCATTCACTTTTTTTGCTCTCGAGCCGCCAGGCCGTCGAAAACCAAGTTGAATTTTGGGGCCAGCCGCATCGTCTTTACAACGTTTACGCCACGCTCTTCGCTCGGACTGTTGGTCTACCGAAAACATTCTCAGCATAGCTGTACTTTGTGTTCCATCGCGGTCATACCATTATATCTGGTGCTTCGATGTGCAATGGCTCAATACGACACGAGTTAAAGTATCTGTATCAATACCCCCAATTCGTTGACGCAATCTCGCTCCTTGTCAGCTGCCAACACCACAGCTACCTGATCCACTACTGAAGTCAAAGCCGACAGCAGTGACGGTCGCAGCTTCATATTACGACTCACGTCCCACAAGCAGTAAAACTTCATTTGTGTTCAATACATTTGTATTCTATGCGACGACAAAATCACGCCCACGACAACACACCCTAACCTCACGAATGCTTCTCCCGCCTCCACAATGCTTTCCACGCAGCGCTAAAATCTATCGTTAATTGTGTAGTATCATGACGCATGTCGATTACCCTCACGCAGACACAATGTTTTTTGTGTCTGGGTGATAAACGGTATCACAGAGAACGACTCAAAAGCGCTTTTTTGTACAATTGTGTACTAGAGGGTTCAAGATAGGAGAAGTAGTCTATCAAAGGAGGATGTTTAGGCCAGCCCCATGCAGAGGCATCAAAAGGCTTGCGAGCTGAGTTGCATAACTTGAGTAGACGTTCGCCGAGTCTGCCATGAGCGACAATATATACTGCCAACCGGTGTGCAGATTCGTGATAGCTAATACATCATGGTTTAGAGACGCTAGTATCGCTTCAGCCCAGCCACGAATGGCGAACTGATTCGAATACACTACTTTGTATGACAACGATCTTTTGTTTTTAAAGATCTAGCTAGGTAATATGGCTTGTTGTACGCCGCGCAGAGCTTTCCATGGAGAACTGCACGCGCTTATAGATACTACTCGACCTCAATAGTTGATGCACCTTACAACGGCACCTCAACTGGTAATGTGGTAGAGACTTCCTACTCAGGGGATACTTTAAACACACTAACATTTTTGCCTGAATACACTAACATTTCCGGCTTTTTTGCTTTGCCCATCCAAACTGTACCGGCTTTCCATTAGGCCTGATTATTGTATTGCCAACAGGAATTAAGCGACGGACCATGGTTTTCGACCGTTCCTTTGTCAATAACCCCTTATCATTCTTACTATGATGTTAAGCCCTTTCACCTTCCTCCTCTGGCATGGCAGCTTCTACCGTCGTTAATGATGCTATTCCTGCTGTTCCACCGTGGAGCTGTGATGAAGTTCTACCAGCACGGCCCTTTGGTAGTCATAAGGAAGCCGTTGACACCGCCAAGAAGTACACCATTAGCCTAGACTTCGCCGCTCGCATCCTAAGCAGCAATTTGCGTGGGACTATGCGCGTTTCTTCCTATTGTACGAGAAAAATACGGGGCTTCTAGATACAGGCAATATCACGACCGGCCCATGACCTTGCAAACCGTAACACTACAAAGGTTGCGGTTGCTTCGGTCCCCGGGTCGAGCTTGAAATTCACGCACCCGACGAAAGTGTAAGTCGACGTTTTCATTTCACAAAGGCGGTAATGGCCACCATCCTAATGTTAAACCAAGTACATGCTACCGGTGGAGCAGTGCACAACACGGAAAGAGTGATATCGATACAAAGGTCGTCCAGGTGCATTTGGCTGAAGCTGCTTTACGGGGACCCACGAATGTGCAAGCTTGATGCTTTCGAGTTAAATATGAGCAAATAAGGTCACCTTTTGTTTGTTTGCATGGAATTCTTGCCAAGAGAAGGACTAGGATATGCGACTAGCTTATAACCTTTTGGATAATGCTGTCCACTTTCCTTTGGGGCTTGTACCTGTCTGCGTGTGCTGTAAGCCATAGTACTCCCTGTATTTTATCACAGTGCTGAGAAAGAAAGGTTTAGAAAGCTGTACTCATGGTCGTGAACACAGTCGACCTTAGGCGCTATCAATACGTTGACGGATAAAGAACGATGGCGGGGCTGAACGTGTTGATGTCCATTCCTATCGCGGCCACCATCACTAGGGCTCGAAAAAGTGGCCCGTTGCTTAACCCGTGTTGGAAAATCAATAATCAGACCTAATGGAGAGCCCGGCACACTGTAGGATGGGCAAAGCAAAAAAAGACGAAAATGTTAGTGTATTCAGGCAAAAATGTTAGTGTACTTAGAGTCTCCCCCTACTGAACTGACTGTAGTTGAATCAAACAAGGGTCAATCGAGCTGACGTGTTGGCTGTTGTGTCACCTGTCTTCTCAAATAATTGCTGGGTAGATGCTAATACTAGTTCGATTTATGATACAGTCCAATCAGTAAAAAGGCATAATTATAGAAAAGCATATGACAATCTTGATCTTTGTCGATAGTGACACGCCGTCACGGGTTATGAGAGACCATACAAACACTCAGAATATCGAGCGGCCAAATTTTCGGACGAGTGTCACTGGTATTATGAGTGCTTGTACTGTCGATGCGACAAGGCAAACGATGACTGCTTCAGGTGCCACCTCAGTAGAGCCGTTGTTTGATGGAATGGCGTATTACAAGAGACACGTCAATAGTGCTCCGTATCGATATGACATGAGGGATAGGCTAATCCGTACTTTTAATATTTCTATTCCGTACTGCAAACGCCGTAAAACGTTTTTACGGACAGCTAAATAGCTTAAAAGTTAAATTATATCCGTAATATGCTTCATATAGAAGTATAGAGGTGCGGAGTTTGTACAGATTCCTTTAACAGGATCTAATGCTGCGCATAAGCTGGTAGCTGTGACACCAACTTTAAAGGGTGCCCAGAAAATGGGAGAAACATGTTTGGACGTCCGCATCGTGAGCGCCTGGTTGGGAGGCGCCATTAACTAGTGCCGCAACCGCAAGTAGTTGTTGGCAAATGACAGGTCGAGAACAGGTGTTGTCATCATCGGCGTCGTCGAGTGCATCATATAAGTTTGCGTCGGATGCCAAGACAGGCTGGAGGTATAAGATGAGGAAGATAAACGAGCCAGACCACAAGAATGATACGTCTTCTGTTCGACAAAATACAAGAGAGTGATGACACCACTTGAAATGCTACTACTTCAGCAACAGAGTCGGCAGTTGCATATTGTATTTCAGACACCACACCTGTGACCTCACGTATTACCACGACGGATGCATTTCAAGCCTAAATGACAAAGTCTGAGGAATTTCATCCCACAGCTGTTGCTGCTACGACGCCAACGAGCGCTAACGATTGGAAAAGATCCGACGACAATCGTATATTCGGTCGAGCTATCGGATAAACGCTACATCTGGGTGTTAAATATGGACACAGGCTGATGTAAGTGCGACGCAAGGAAGCACCACGCAACTAAATGAATTACTTTGGTGATAAGCGCGCCGCGATCTCCACGCAAGAGTTACGCGCAAATGCTGTAAACGCGACATATTGGGCTGCGCCCATTGTTGGTGCAGGTGGGCCCGTACTTTTGAAAAGCTTGGTGCTACTACTGGACAGGAACAGCATGGTGCTGTGTCAGTGCTTAACGAACAGAAGACAACTTGCTTGCGACCGGGTCAGCTGATTCCACCATTCATCTTTGGACTCTTTCGCAAACTAAAACAGACACATCCGACGTGCTAAGCGACCCCTCGATGACTCCAACAGGGCACACAAGAGCGTGCATACACTTCAGTTCAACCCGACAGCAGCGGAATTCCTATGCTCAATAAGCCACGAACTATAGATGCGCTTTTGAGATGTAGAGACAGGGCAGGAGATTACGTCAAGGGTGTAAACTGGATGACATCAGATTTAGCAGCGATGATGCTCTCTAGCCACAGCAACCCGCTAAAGCTACACTATATGTTTCATATAAAGCTAGTTAACAGAGTGACATACGGGGAACTAAAAATACGACTTAAAACAAAGTGCACTGACCGATTCTGTAACGGGGCACCAGAGCAACTCACGAGACAGCCAGTAAGGAGATACTATCATCGACAGCAGCGTGAGTGGTGTCTCGCTACCTCTATTAACTCGACAGAGGAAGGGAAATCAACTAGGAACTGACTAGTTGCTGGTAAAAGTAAAACTGCATTAAATATAATTAAGTCCTAATCATTAACCTGTGTTTTAGTCCTAACTTAATTATGTTTATCTACAAAAATGTATGCTAAAGTCTTGCTCACCACTCATTGCGCGCGTCCATCGTTGATTGGACTGCTATAGCCGGCAAATATGATGACCCATATCAGCCAATCGGTGAGTGTTTCTGAGTATTACCCCTTATGGTACTATTCACGAGCATTATCAACCTTATGATCATGTTCTAATTAACAAGTATCAAGGGTTAATTGAATGTAACAGGCTCACCGTCTTACATCACTCCCCCTTAAACGATAGTCAAT
>JH598543.1:758147-771036 GCA_000173235.2 Hyaloperonospora arabidopsidis Emoy2 | reverse complement strand
ATCAATCAAAATCAGCGGGTTCGAGCTCTGGGTAGACTTCAAGCACTGGATAATTTTGCCGGGCATGGCACCAACGTAAGTTCGGCGGTGACCCTTAATTTCGGCAACGTCACTGAGACCGCCGACCGAGAAACGAAAAAACTCGCGGTCCAACGACCGAGCGATGGATTTGCCAATGCTCGTTTTACCCACACCAGGAGGACCGACGAAGCAAATGATCTTGCCCTGGACATCACCCTTCAGCTTGGAAACGGCAACGAACTCCAAAACACGCTCCTTGATATCCATCAGACCATAGTGGTCCTCATTCAAAATTCGCTTTGCCTTGGCAAGATCAAAGTTCTCCCCAGTAGCTTTGCCCCATGGCAACCGGGTAAGCCAGCCCAGGTAATTACGAGTGACGTTAAACTCGGAAGAGTTCCCTTCTAGCATAGACATTTCGTTCAGCTTGCCCTCCACGACTTCGTTGACGCTGTCAGGAATACTACCTGGTGCAAACGTAGCAAGACGTTCACGGTACTTTGTTAATCATAGCATTCTTGTCATCTTTCTCCATGCCAAGCTCCTTCTTAAACACCTTTATAGGAGTGGTCAGGAGCTTCGCCAATGTCGCGCCTTACGTCGATGGCGGCACTCGAACACCCGCTCTCCTCTATGGCCTCGTCCACACCATTTATCGCCCACAACACGCGCTCGCTAGTCCCCGTGTGTGGTGCTATCCGTCTGAGCGTCGTGGTCGAGATTGTCTCGGCGCTTTGTTCTCGACCGACAGTTGCGATCGAGACGACGAGTCGAGTCAAGACGATGATGACGTTAACAAAACGAAAAGGAACTAGGGTGTAGACGTCGTCCAGACCACGGACCTGGTCACAGTAAGGGAACGGGACAACGCCCCAGTGAACCCTCATGTGCTGGCTCTACCCGCTCGTCGGCCATTTTTTCCAGGCATTGTGTTACTGTAACAGGGTGCCTCCGTTACATGATAATTTACATAAGGTAAATATCAAGTATGAATATTATGTTAGGACGAACACAATATTCTCACAATATTATCCCAATAGATAATATTGCCTCGCAGATGTAACACACTGCTCAATGGTTGATATAGGATCGAGATATCAACCAATAAAGTCTAGCCACGACAGAAGCACGCAATGAGTGGTGCGCAGATAGTTACAATACATGTTTGTATTAGACATTAAATAAAGTCAAATAGGGATTTATTAAAAGGGTTAACTATACTAAACAAAGTTCTACTTTTTACCTTTACTGAGTGCTCTTACTTCGCATAGCAATCTTCCTCTGCACGTACGTGTACGTGAGGTAGTCGAAAGCACACACCCTTGCACTGTCAACAGTACAAGGTTTATTCAGTTGGTTGAATAAGGTGTGCCCCATTACAATTACCCCTGAGGATTATGGATACAGAGGTGACCCGTGCTCTCTTGACCCTTATAGAGAGTGGAAAGAAGTATGTTGGTGTGTTCATGAAACGACCGAGCAGAGATCTATTGAATTACAGTGAAGGGGACGACCTCGTTCGACATTTAAGTGAATTGCACCATATTGAGAGCTTTGCACGCATTGACAACTTACTGCCACTTGATACGAACTTGGCGCAAGTGTTAATGGTGTCCCAACGTTGGATTGCAATTGATAGCATTCGGAATGAAGGCCCCCTGTTCGAGTGAATATTAGTAATTTGGACAATCCGCCCTTCGACCCCAAGCCTAAATTGGTCCGAGCGTGCTTGAACGAGATTTTTGCTACGTTGAGGGAGATTGTCAAGGTGAACCCGCTGATTAAGAACCACATGCAGTACTTTTCGCAACGGATTGATATCCATAATCCGTACAAGCTAGCAGACCTTGCCGCTTCGGGTGACGTCGGCGGATGGCGACGAGTTGCATCAGGTGATGGATGAACTGTCATGTGAAGCCCGGTTGAAAAGGCGCTGGAGCTCATCACGAAGGAGCTCGAGCTGAGTAAAGAATAGCAGATTATCAAAGAACAGGTGGTGGAGAAGGTGTCGAAAAACCAATGCTATTATTTGCTGTATTGCGCATTCTTGAGTCGACGACGGATGGTGCGAAATACCGGTACTTCTTCGCATCATACGGTTTTATGCGGTACAATCACTGCAATTCGGACTTACAGACCGGTCGTGGTAAGATAGTGGGGGGGATTGAACGGGGCTAATCCGTGCTATGGATTTTGCTATTCCGTACTGCAAACGCGTCAAACGTTTTTACGAACAAGCAATTAGCTCAAAAGTTATTTTTACTGCGAGCCCGAAGGGTGAAGCTTGTAAGAGGAGAGAAAGCATGGTAAAAGACTTCTATATTAGAACGCGCGCCAGACGCGTTTCGGCCCCCCGTCGGGGGCCTCGTCAATAGCTTATCCAATCTAGAAGTGGGATCTTTCTGTATCCTGCGCTAATCAAACTGAGAACCTTCTAGAACTTAGTGTAACCACACAAATCACCCACTATAGGTACCAAACCTGGCAGATGGGGCGTTCACCCGGAAGGGAGTGTCCGCTGTGACAACTCCACTTCCAACAAAGATAAGATAGGAGAGTGCGCTCTAGAGCCCGCCCTTTGATAGTAGTTATTCAGTCCATAGAATTGATCAAGTGGAAAACACTACACAACAACAGCAGTCACTAAAGAAGCAGTATGATGCTGTAAATGTCTGGATCAATCCAGAAGTATACTCATGCAACGCAATCAGCCTTTGCTTATAAGCGTCCAGAATTTGCTTATGTGATCATATTCACCTTTGATTGATTTTGGGCCAATCACGTGAATAGTGACCAAGCCAACAAGTGAGTTTGGATATGCCTATATTCCTATGAGGGGGTTCAGGCTAAATCGCAGTTAGAACGTGCAAGTACACCTAACCGCGTTATTTACAGACACACACAGACAGATAAGTACGATTTAAAAATATTCGTCATTCACCTTGCGCACAGTCACTAATAGCTTCACCCTTCGGGCTCGCAATAATTAACACTTTATAATTGTTAATTAGAATATTATCATAAAGGTTGATAATGTTCGTGAATATTACCATAGGAGGTAGTATTCAGTAGTACTAGCCTATTGGCTGGTATGGACCACTATATTAGTCAGCTCCAGCGGCCCAATCAGTGATGGACGCACGCAAGGAGTGGTGACCAAGACTTCAGCACACATTGTTGTAGATATATACTTAAGTTAGGACTAAAACACAGGTTAATGATTAGGACTTAATCATATTTTGTAACAGTTTTACTTTCACTTCTATTCGACAACCGTCTATTAGTGTCTTCCTCTGCACGTACCGTGCACGTGAAGTGACGTGCAACACTACTTACATTGTGTCAGTGTGAGTTGACTTGTACTGTTTCAGTACAAGTCACCAGTGCCCCGTTACATTCAGCGTAATTCGCAAGGATAGCGAACTAGTAAATTCAAGGATGCGCCCGTCATAACCTGAAATGTAGATTTCGTGAGCATGACGCGGATCCATTCCCTGGACACAGCGATTATTATCCACTTATACATGTAGGCAGAGTGAGATAAGTATCTAAAACATAGCTCCAGACTTGTAAAGCACGACTACGGGGGCGTTCGTAAGAAGAGGAAACGCCAATCGAGTGTTGAAATCGCTCACGCATGCGAGATACTACTAACAGTAATCTACCGCTACCAAAATTGCAGCAGACACATGAATGTCTTATCTGAATATAACTTACGCTCGGTACTTCGTCACAAGTTATTTGGGCACTTACACCAGTAGCTACACCTCAACGCAAAGCGAAGAAAAGGCCACGTTAGGCTTTACATACAAGACAGGAGAATTGTCTGCAAGGACGTCCGGCACTTATTTCGAGTTTTAATTGCCATTAAGAGTAGATATCGTGCATCCGACGATAATTGAGTGCAAACGCAGCACACAGGTGTAGGAATTTTATGTACCTTTCCGTTTCTCTCCGCATAGCAAATGTGGAGGCGCTAGTAAAAATATGAGTGATTGCTGCGCACGTCCTACACTTGGCATCAAATTATTTCCAACCAAAACAACTGTGTAATCGAAGATTATTGCAGAAATGAAGTCGCACATACACTGAGTTGGTATACCTTAAGTCTGTCCTTAAGGAATGTAAACAGACCGAGGTTTGTACAGACATTCCTACCGGCTCAGGTAAGCAGTTGACTTTGATGATGTGATGGTATTTTCGTACACTGTGTGCAGCACATCCACTGACAAAATGCAGCTCGGTATAATGTTGCTCGATGAATGCTATGCGATAGAAGGACAAAATTTGAACGCTTAAAGCACGCAGCCAGGCGAGGTGAGCTTCGATGTGTAACAAGAACCTGATGTTATACTTCTGTGCAACACGATGACAAGTACGACATAGCCGATGCCACTAACGATAGCTTAAACCATGCAACAAATTCAGATACTTTAACAGGAAGCGATGAACCTCGCAGCAACACTGAGTCTCATGGTCATCTTCGCGTGGACTATTAGAAACTATCATGTTTCACAGGCTTCAAGTCTCAAGTGATATACCATGTGACGGTCTCACGTGATTGACAAGTGGTCAGACCAGGTGCTATATGGGGCCACGATGAGACGATCGGATATATGGGATAGGGAGAAACAGCGTGACGACTTGACAGATGGGACAGCGAGGTGTCAGCTTGACAGTTAGGATAAGGCGATGCGGTTGAAACGTGGGATAAACCAATGACGAGGGAAGGAGGACGAATTCCATCGGACAAGTACATGTTCAAGTTGCATTGCAGTTCAGGTGCATGTCGTATCATTGACAAAGGAGAATAGTTAATGCTAAATTTGTTGTACTTTTACTTCTAACTACCCTTGAACAAGTGCAGATCAAGACGCATCGTGAATCAACATGGACCTCCTGAGTGCGTCCAAGATTTTGACTGGAGTGATGTCTAATATTAAATAAGGAATCTGATAGTAGCGAAACACTTGTTGTCATTCCACCAGCACCTGATAACAGATATGGATTTGCAATCGGGCGGCAGAGCGGCAACAGGTCACATATTTGCCAAGGATAAAGCTGACCCCAGTTGTCAAAAAGGTTCAGTACTGCTGTGAGAAGAACGAGACCATGGAAAATCTTCTGGTCATGCCCCTTTGCGCAGGCCTGTTGGCAGTAACCAATCTGCCACTGGACGGGATAACACTTGTATCTGGGCCATCTGCAGGTAATTATCAATAAAGTACCACCACGAATCCGCCGGCTCTATCCACGGGGTCATCCGTCTTATTGCGCGCAAGCATCCTGATGAAGGACAAGAATATGTAACTATGGCGATTCCTGACCAGCGTTTGTATAACATGCTTGTAAATACAGCACAACCGAGTTACTTTTCTTCCCGTAGTAATGTTTTTCCGGAGAAAAGTAACTCTCGGCGGCAGCGTTGGGCATTTTAGAAAACAGGTACGCAGCAACTCCTAGCGGTTGCAAAACAGGAGTACCGGAGTGCCGACACGAAAATGTAAGTACCACGTCTACTATTATGTATGAGCAATTACCGAAAAGATGTGACCGGGAAAAGGGAAACTCACGTTTGTCTAAGGCCTAGTCTCTAACGAAGAGTGAAAGTGACCTGTTGCTCCAAGTACTGTACGACCTATTGATAGAGTGATTGATTGATTGATGAGGTCAACAGGCTTTGATATAGTTACAAGGGGTTTTCCGTGCAAAAGCTTTCCTTGTCGTGCTAGAAGCCCGTTGTATTTATATACATGGTAAATGAGGGTGAGAAAGAATATCACTTTGGTTTTGCAACCCCTATACATTGAGCTTGCCTTGCGTGTAACTACTTAGTCGACTTCGCTTGCCGTACTTGGAACTACTGAAAGGTCGAGGCAGCCTTCAGGTATAAAATGCGTAAAGATGCTGTTAATATTTCGTAGACAAGTAGCCAGGAAATCAAGGGAGACGTCGCCACGGGTGACGAGTTCCGTACAACCACCGACTCGTCTAAGAAACCGGCGATACTAACCAGACTTAAGTTATATCAGACATCCCGTAACCATTAATCGTTAAAAAGACTCGTCTGCATCTCTCAATTTACCATCACCTATATTTGGGTCGATCAAGATTAAAATGGTTTTTAAAATGGGCTATAGTATACCGATTATTTTAGATCTTCGCTGGAACAGTCCTCTACGATTACTACCGCACGAGATGGTTGCGAGTTATTCACAACTAAGCGACTTGTGGACCAATTATGTATTTAGCACGATATTCAAACATATGTTAAACTTTTGCAGCATTATTGAGAGATAAACTCGAAAATCTATAAACCAACATGAACGTCCCACATTCTGGGCTTATTTTTTAATGTCAGTGTACAAAAGCTATTTGGAAATAAACGACTTTTTAGATATATTTGGGATGGCATAGGTGCTGCAAAAGATCGGAGCATTCATCAGCTATGTTACAGACATTAGGATCACAACGGACACGAAAGTACTTATCACAGAGGCTTACAACGATAAACGATCAACGGTTATACCTTACATCAGGATTGTCGGTATAGCCATTGTACGTAGAATTTTCATACATATTTGCGCACGTCCTGCAATTAAAGAGTCTGATTATATTTGTAAAAGCGGCATTTCAATTACTACTTGAAACAATGACTTACCAAGAGGTCAACGAGAGGTTTAAATAACGGACATGTTTATATATCACGTTTAAAAACCTTATTTGCTACGTATATAACCTCAGGATGATTATGGTGAAACTGATTTCCGCAATTAACCACC
This sequence comes from Hyaloperonospora arabidopsidis Emoy2, assembly GCA_000173235.2. Taxonomy (NCBI): domain Eukaryota; phylum Oomycota; class Peronosporomycetes; order Peronosporales; family Peronosporaceae; genus Hyaloperonospora; species Hyaloperonospora arabidopsidis. The sequence continues at coordinate 764,233 of JH598543.1, read as the reverse complement.
AAGAAAATAACAGCTCAGTTTTATGGAGGTCATCACTACTTTTTTGTGCTTGCCCTCGCCGTCCGCGACACCGCCACCATATCTTTCTATTCCGCTGATCCCGAGCATTCCACCAAAGCCAAATTTGTGGCTCGACGAATTCGGCTTTTGCGTGCTGTGGCCTTCTTAGCGGCAACACATGCAGTGTGGGTGACTCATGTGATGTCGATCATGGTGTCAAGGGGATGGCTTTGGGCAGCTGTATTGCTATTCGGCATAATCAGCATGACCGACTACGTCCTGCCGTTCTTTTTCTTACGTTCGAGTTCTCGACGTTTATTAAGCTTACAAATGATGTTCAATTGGATCTCCACGTGCACATACAGCAAAAAAGTGATATACTTCAAGTAAAAGCGAGAAAGGCTTGACACAGGATAAAGCAGACTGGTCACGCCATGCCCTTTTTGGTACCACATGTCTGTATTCATGTCAAGTACAAATCGTAGGCCCCGTGGATAAACAAGAGCTCTTATCATGTATTTTTGCAGAGTCAACAGCGAGAGGGGCTGCAGAAGCTCCGTATTTGTGACGAAAACATACTAGCACAATCCATAATAGACTAAAGAAAGAAAGCAGTGACCGACATGAGGTATTACGCAGCTATCCATAGTCGATTTTGCATCATTCTTCACATCATTACAAACGATATTGTCGTTGTTAAATGTCAACACCATTGTAATAAAATATCTAGCCTAGGTATTAATATACAAGAATGAAAGCCAAACACGCAAACGCTTCAGTGCATCTGAAATGTTGTGCTGGTTGATACAGCTATGAAATAAAAAGATTTACCAAAGGTCACACCGTAAATAAACACCTATAATGCTTCCTTCTACTATCACGAGATACATTAATTAATCGTTATAATCTGTCATTTGTTGTTGGGGATTTTGGGCACTATAGCCGGGCTGGCACAACAGCTTAAACCTTTCATTGATCGATGACATGATCATAGGTCCAGAAAGACAGAGGTCCTATCTCGGAATTGATCAGGCAAGCTTCAAGTAGCGAGACTACTTTATCGATCAGCTATTAGTTATGTTGTTAAAGTACCTAGGGGAGGTACTTTGACTAATCTAACGGTTCACCCTCAGAGGTTCGATTAAAGGTTCAACGAGAGGTTCAACAAATGTTTTAGTGGACTTATTAAGCACGCTCTAAGTTGAATATGCTCACGTCAAATGATGAACTTCTACCAATTCAGTAGGTATAATGAGCCTGAGGGTTTAACAAGTGATCCTATACCCCATACACTATTCGAGATATTGAATTGAAAGGCCTTCAAATGATCGATGAAAGTTCCATCTTTTATGCTGCCCACCATCGAGTTACGCTTAGGTGCTATTAAACAACCTTCTCCTTGAATTTCGTGGATACATTGCGAGGTTGCAGAAGATAAAGTCAAACAAAATCACCGTGTTGTTTATGAGAGTTTATTCGCGAAGTGATGGCATATAAGTAAAAGTAAGCTGTATATTGTCAACGAATATCTACATCAACACCAACACTTCGATGTTCAATGTAGCCTTGACAGCATCAAGTACATGATCAAAGGCGTGATATCGGCGATCCGTTGCACTCCTGGAGGTGCTGCAGGATCTGCTTTTACTTGTGGTACTTCAAGACATGTTCTTGTGTTTTGCCCTTGTGTCCACAGCTTCCACATCGTCGAATTCCCATAGAATTTATTGCATGTTCTGTTTTCCCAAAGTGAGATGAATTGCGACAGGTAGAGCCTGTCAGGCGCCCGTGCGTCCTTTTTAGCGCAGGATCACGGATGGCAGCATCTGGAGCAGCGATATATGATCGTATTGCATCCTTTGATGATGTCGGTCGGCGTGCCTCTCACGAAGTCCTTACATTCTTAGAAGTAACGTACTTTTATCTCATTTTACCTACTAAATCGTATCTTGGAGCATGTGACCATGCGCATATCGATAACGCACATGCGGCTGTCAAAGCGTGGTTGATCATGTCCACAGGCAAGCAAAATTATGTTGGCCTCAATGATCTTGCTTCATTGGCTACATAATAACTGCATTTTCTCTTAGGCGATTTATGGTCGGCGAAAACAGCTCTCGACTTCGCTTGCCACGGTCAGCTTAATACTGTCAGCCATCAACGCAATGGGACGCGCCATAGTCGAGATGCACCTAGGACATCTGTTTGCGGATGTACTGGCAGTCTATCTTTACTGTCTTTAGAGATTTGAGCCAGGACCTTGTCGAAATATGATGACAAAAAAATATGAGCCGTTCTTGCCGTCATGCATTTACCAGATATTGACGGCCGTTGACAGTCGAAGATTTTTACCAGCATTGGTGGCTGGTTCAATCTTCAAAATGATGGGCTAACACCAATCCAGTTAGAAATAGTTCCCTCGATTACGATGCTGTGTTGTTAGGACTAAAAAGTGCAACAATTCAATTTGACCATCTTGATGACTTTTAATTCAGTAACATTAGTGAAAACAATGCTTATTAAACGGCGCTTCGATATTTTTTAAGATTATAATTTCTTTTTTAACTAAAATTGCAAAGTCAAATTTCATACAATAGGCATTTTGACTGGCTCGTTCGCATTCAGATAAACATTGTTTGCAACGACAACAAGATTCGTTATCGATTAGAAATGAATTAGCCCAGCGAATAAAATCTAACACAAGGAACTGTGAAGTCGATAAAGTCTGTATTACGGGGTATCTTCTTTAGGTACGAAAGTAGTTCACCCTAAATCAAATCGAAGGCAACGGACATATTGGACTTGGGTGCTATTGCGACATAGATGTAGCCATTGAGAAGTCTGGGACTTCCGATAACGCTGAGTTCTATTCATCGTACGATCTTGAGTACTTTATGCTAATGCTTCATCTAGAGCGTTATTACGGTCGTGACTCTCCTTAAATGATAAAAACAAAAAGACGAACTAAATAGAAAATGACATGTCCTAGCTTCTAAGCCTGAGCTTCAGTGACTCACTTTGACAGACCGTCTGTATCAAAAAATGCAACGGCTCAGTAGGCGAACCAAGAGAGGTCATCATCTTTTGGGCCTCCACAACCTACTTGGAATCGAAAAAATCGTAACATGTCCGCCCGCGACATCCTTCAAACGATCTCTATCAGTAGAAGCAGCAGACGCCGCTCCAAAAACAAAGTCTTCGCAGTAGTGCGTGAGTTACTTCCGGTAGAAATGTTCTAAATCCCTTTTATAAGCGCCTAGAGCCAGTGATTCCTGCTTACACTCGTGGTACAGAACGGTGACTTACCAGGTATCACTGTTGCCATAGGCAGCATAAATGGCTTCGTTCACGAGGTCGAAGTGGTAACCCTACATAATTTGTTTAACACCGGTGCGATAGAGATCTGTATCTTTAGACCCTACGGCCACGCGAATGCAAGCGATAATCTCCCCTGGGGGCGTGTTGGTTGCACCCAGAACCTGGTCATGATATCTCGCAGGCGTTGCTGTCCCAGTTTCTCCTCGCTTTCAAAGTTCAGGAGATAAAGCCTCTGAGCGATCTCTTTGTTTCCGTGCACTTGGTCTAATTTCTGGACTAGTGCTGCTTCCCCTCCTTTAAAAGCCACCAACCCCGCCACATGTCTTTCTTTGGGAAGCATACTGGCTACTTTCAAGAAGTGATTGGCAGTCAACGTCCATATGTGCGCGCGATAGCCAGCATGTTTAGCAATTGCTTCGAGTGCGGCCTTGACCGGTTCCGAGCTTCCTCTCTCGTCATCATCAAAAGCTACCTGCGCCTTCAACGCCCGTTCGTTTAAGTGTCGTTACGATGGTCGGCGATGTCTTTTTCTATTCATTACATTCAGTTACTTATTCCAATGACCCGAAAATGTCGGTACAACTAAGGCCTACACTTCTCTCGTCGCTTTGATAGCAAAGTATTGATTCATGCTACCACTTGCACACCACCTGCGACGGGCCTGCCTCAAATCTATCATCTCCGCGCATATTATCTGCGCGCCGTTTAACTCATGTCAAGCTCGTGACCTAAAACCCCTTGTAATGCCTCCATGACACTCGTCTTCGTTGAGGGAAGCTGCGCACTTCAGCTTGAGTTACCTGTGTGCTCGTCTTCTAGTCCATAGCGATATTTGCAAGTCAATCCGCTATTTTATAAAATTGGTGAAGGTGATGTCGCCACATGGCCAAGTTCAGCCGATCCGCGATTGATCTCCATTGTCGATATATGTCTTGCAAATGGGGGTGCTTTTGGCGCTCTCCTTCGCATTTTTCACAATAAGAAATCGAGAAATCGCTAGCACCAGCCAGGTACTTACGCGCACGACGGAAGCCTAGCCTATCCCGTGTCCTCCCCCGATACGGGGGTTAATGGCCTTCGGCTGCCGCTGGTCTCCACTTACCGGGGCTGCACCATGGCTCAATCATCACCCACGAGGGCACGACTCATCAATTGCACGAGACCCGGCACTGGGATAACGAGCAGGACCTACTCCCGTTTCTGAGTATAGAGGACATCGCTTCCACGCCCTGACGCACGTGTTAACTGATATGGATGATCCATCCGCTTCCTTGTTATCATTTCCTACCTCGGCCTCGCCAAGCGATCAAGTTGGAGAGAGGCCCAGCGCCCAGGGCTCAGATAGCGGGGGGGGCTACCAAGCAGCGGCAGCGTCGCCAGATATAGCACTACCACTGCCGCTCCGGTCGCCATGTTACACGCTCTAATCGAGGAGATGAAGGGAAACCGAGGGTTTCCTCACATTGGAGTGTGGCAATCAACTATTGTTGTGCTCGTCAAGGTAGAATACGCCATATTGCCGATCCGGGTGGAGGGCGTTTCCAGCTCACAAAAAATGCTACCCGAAGCTGAAACCCATGGGATTGACAATTCTTCTCAGCCTGTTTGAACAAGACTTCGTCTCAAGTGCCGGGACATAAAACGAGTAGCAAATGCTTTCAAAACTCTGTGCAGCGATCTTCTGGTGACTTAAGTGGGCGTTCACAAAACTCATTCGGAAGCTAGCGAGTCAGCACAAGTGGTGTCATGCTCCAATTGTGAGACACTACGATAACGCCGTACGCCATAGTACGGCCTCATCCTCGCTGAAAGCGGCGACTCTAACGTCCAAGTACGAGGACTTTATGTTTGGTCCCTTCAGTTCATACAGCTGAAGTTCGCGCACTTTAGATAGTTATGTGCAGATTGCACGACCACTGAACCAAGGCTTCACCTGAGAGAAGGTACTGATGATGAGTGTAGGATTGTCATCGGCACAGCGGAAGGCACAGCGGCGTGCAGGAGTACTCCAGACTTCCTGAGGGCCGTGGTGGACAGTAAGGTGCGGCTCCGACTGTATAGTAACGTCTAGGCGCAAGTCGTAGTTCAACTTGTTCCTTGTCTCGGCCACACACGAGGGATAACGGTGAGTCAGCAAACCACGCATGCAATCACCGAGTCAATCCTGTAATCTGCTGAAATGGCCAAGATGATCCTCTGCCCAAGTGCACAAGCTGTTATACTCGGCAAATAATATCAACTACGACCGCTCGACCAAGTCAATCCACTTCTTCTTTTTCTCTCGCAAACCCGCCAGGCGCCTTCATGACGTACGTATCCCGTTTCAACGACCGGTCTATATGCTGATCAATGCGCATTAACTCGAGCACGGGTCCGTCTGGCACAGCCAGCAAGATCTTAGCGGTACAACCCGGAAATTATCGTGCCGGTTAGGCGATTATGCAACATGATTTAATCCGTTCTAATTGTGTTAGTCGGGTCGCGCAGCATACCTTAAGTGAAGTTCTGGACGGGATTCGACTTTGAAGATCTGGGTACGAACTTCCTGCTGTCCAGACATCGACGTCGTGGAAAGTGACATTTTGGCTATCTGGATGTCCTCTATTCCTTCATGAAATCTTCCAATTCCTGTGGTTTGGGACACCAATCATTACGGCATCACGACGTAGACCACCGAATTCAGTGCCTCCTGTGTGGTAACCTTGGGCACCCAGTTTCCAGATGTATTTCTTAGACGATCAATTACGAGGCTTGGGTGGGGTAGATGC
>JH598543.1:707544-748646 GCA_000173235.2 Hyaloperonospora arabidopsidis Emoy2 | reverse complement strand
CAGTATCAAAAATAATACCATCAATAATATCAGCACCGATTGTCTACGTTTACGGCTGCGGCTGACGATACAAAGATGCGTTTACATATTTCCTGTGCCGTCCACGCCCACAACTGGTGGCTGGGAGCGCAGCACGCCAGCGGCGGAACCCCCTCCGCGGCTCCCCTACAGGGCGGGGGTCTAGCACAGCCGTACAATGAGAATACAGATATGACTGAGATTTGGATTTTTATGTGTACCACTTTAACTTTAGTATACAAGGACGTGGGGCATTTTTTTATTTTCTAATTATCTGGGGCATTTGTTTTATTTTCGTGATTAAATGGGGCATTTTTTATTTTCCCATTAATTAATCTTATTGAGCGTTTTTCATAGAACCCTTTTTTTGTTACATTTATTAAAATATAGTTTTTATAATTTAAAGCAGACATTTTTCTTTCTTGCTGCTGTAGCGCATTTGACGGGTTATTATAATGGTGTGGTTGACTTAGTGACGGTAGCGTGCGCACAGACGATTTGAGCACATGGGACGTTGGAGTTGTGCTGTTACCTCCCTTCTAAAAGATAATTATTCTTGGCATCTGTCAGCGTGATTCGCAAAGATAGCGTACCAGTGACTTCATCGATGCGCCCGTCTTAACCTAGAATGTAGATTTCGTGAACATGACGTGGATCCAATACTTAGACAAATCGATTTTGATCCGCTTATACATGTAGGCAAGACTCTTTATGCAGAGCGAGATTATCATTCGCCAACTATAGTTGCAGACTCAGATGGCACGACTGAAGGGGCGTCAATGAGAAGGAAACGTGCAACGCAGACAAATTGATAACAATGCGATAAAGCAGAAATGCGGAAATGCTGGGTAGGCCGACGACGTGCGCGAATGAGACGCTTCCACCGACCTGGTGTAGAAATCGCTTACGCAAGCGAGGAACTACTATCAATAGTTATCTACCGCCACCAACAACGCACGAGACACATTAAGCTCATATCTGAATGGAAACTGATCCCTCGGTCATTCGTCCCTGGGTGTTTGGGCACTTTTAACAGTAGCAAAGCCGCAACACAAAAGAAGAAACGGAGATTTAGGCTTTACATACAAGAATTGAGAATTTTCAGCAAGGACGTCTGGCACATTCTTTGAATTTGATTTGCCGGTGAGCGTAGATATCGTACAGTCGACAATAAATCTAGTTCTTTCTCTGATAAAATTCATTACACGTGTGTAGAAAAAAATTAAGGTACCTTTCCATTTCTCTTTGCTTGACAAAACTAGAGGCTTTGGTACAAACTTTTTTGGTTGAATTCTGCACACGTCCTACACTTGGCGCCAAATTACCTGCAACCAAAACAACTTCATCATCGAAGATCATAGCAGAAATGAAGTCAAAATTAAACTAGATCGGCATACCTCAAGTCTGTCTTCACCGGCATCCAAGCAGAGCAAGGCTTCGTCCAGACAGTCCAATTGTCTCCCGTAAGCAGTACACTTTGATGGTGTAATGGTCCTTCTGAACACTTCGCGCAGCACATGCACTGACAACAATACAGCTCGCCATGACTTTGCCTTATAGAATGCTATGCGAGCGAAGTGTCTTCTAAACACACAAGCGATGCAGGCCGTAATTGAACACCTAAAATAAGCCAACACCCTAGGTGTAGTGGAGCTACACAGCTCTTAGTCAGAGGAAGACTTACGACTCTACAAGTCACTTAGTTCTGCAGAACTAAGTTCCTATTAGTTTAAAGAGTCTTTATTTCTTAGAACTAATCAACAAAGACTCGGAGAGTCTTCAAGCTCGCAGAGCTTCTAGTCCTGGTTCAAGGGACTAATAACTACTCTAAGAATCGTACGCACAATGTGCTCTAGAGTATGCGCCACGAGCTGGCTCTTGCTCTTAACGATCTACTGACGTCTAAACTAAACACGTGTCAATCGAAGATCAAAAGGGGAACTGGACTTTTATTTATTAGTTTTATCCGTAATAAACCTCATTCAACTACCTAATACTAAGCTTAAACTAATTCGCATACTAATCTTCAGTATATTAAAGATTGATGGATGGTACATCAATCTGTCATCAATGGATGACTGAGGTTATCAAAAACATCAATTATCACAGATAAAACTTGGGATTGTATATCACATATACAAGGTATATCCCTTTAGGGCGGTAACGGTCGTGTGACCCTGTTACACCCTCCCCCACCAGACTGACGTTACCTAATGACGTCAATCGAATCAGTACCTCATCGAGGCAATTGCCGAATTGTAAAAGTCACGGTTTGTTCAACGCGTCAGACATCCCAACGCCAAACAAGTCTTCGTCTTTTCCGACCTTCTCGGCATTGAGGAGGAGGAACTGGACTATGGCAGCGATGTCGAGTCCAAAGTCAGTACCCCCGTGCGAAACGACATATTGAAACAGGCACCTAATCCGTTCCCTGAACGCAGGTCTATGGATGCGCTAACAGCGCTGCACACGACACCATGTATGGGGTCGGCTATCATCACGAACCCACTCGAAGAGGAGCACGAGCAGGTGCTCCAACAACGGGAGAGCGCTCAGCGCAGATCTCAGATCATGGCGACACTAGAAAGTCATACCGACTATGTGTTTACGCCTCTCAGTTTGGAGGAACGTCTCCGACAGACTACTGGTCAGTCTTTGGCACCGTGGGCCATCGATCCGGCAGCCGATACACCTGAAGAGGTTGAAGCAGGCAATATATTTCGTGAGAGATACCTGGTGCCGTATGTTATGACTCCAAGACAATACAAGGCAAGGCTTTTAGACCAAGGTCAACTTGTACCAGTTCCACCGATTAGGGGTATCCCGTACTCCTAGACGTAGGGGAGTTGGCCTTTAAAGAAGACAATGCGTTTATACGCTGGGTGCATAAAGCACGGCGCTTGAGCAGCACTAGTGCTTTGAGAGCAAGCGCCGACAAGGCTGACGTACGTCTCGAGCGGAAACTCCGTTATGACTTCGCCAAATTAAGGGCCAAAGGCCAGTTGCGGGTGATGTTCGGCACGCGATACGCTGCGGCTGTGCCGATGATTGCGAGTCCACATTGGGCTTCGGTCGTGGACCCGCCTGCTGCTCTCACTACTGGTGAGAAGCACAAGGGGCCGCAAGTTGACCCTGTCCGTGGTGTTCAAAAACATCCAAGACATATGGGCAATCTTGCCGAAGGGTATCTTGTACTTACATGAGTTCTCAGACTCAGGGTATCCCCGCCACTTCACCAGATACTAGTATTGACTATGAAGACGAAGTCGTTGAAGTACCTTCTCCACATGGAACTGGAGGTTCTAATTCTGGTCAAGCAACGCCTGTGGCGGTCGGTGTGTTGGCTGCAGCCCATGAGGCTTTGATTCACGAAGTGAGCAGTCTTCGCGAGACTTTAAGTCAGACTCAGCGCACTCTTGACGCGATTCAAGCTCCTTTGTCGACGTTTGAAACGAGTCAGACCTGGACAAAGGTGCAACTTGACCTCCTGATTCGGATGCAACAGCCTGTGGCAAAGCCAACTTCCGCGGCTCAAGCGCCTGCCGATCAACTTGGGACAAATCCCAATATGGATTAAGGAGGCCAACGTAAAACACGGGGTGTGTACGCAATTTGCGCGGTAAGTTGAGCGTATACGCAAGACCCTTCTTGGCCACGACCGCAAATGGTCCCAATGAAGCGAGGACGCAGCTTAGTCTTAAAAACAGCAGACACTACATTTGTAGTTAGTTTATTAGCATTTAGTAATACTTAGTCAGTGACCTCATAACTTTCAATACAGCTTCTGCCTTTAGCATCCGCCCGTTCCTTCTGTTTGCCTTGGCTATCAGCCATTGCGTCACGCACATGTCGCAAGACATTTAATCGCGTTGTTAGAAACGCGCTAACCTGTTCTTGAACGGTAGATGGGCTAACATCAGCAAGCCGATCGGCTACCTCTCCCCCACCAAGCCATGATCCACGTATTGTTAGCGTTAACAAAACGCGCAGGTGTGTGAGGCTGTTCACGTAGAACGGAGTATAGCCTGTCGAGTCATGAACGGCATTGTTCATACCGAACTCAACAATGGGGAGCATTGAGATCCAACACCGAGGTATATGAGCGCACACGCTGCGTAAGACGTCACAGAGGACGCGATTGACACGCTCAGTCTGACCATCAGTCTGCGGATGATCCGCTGAAGACATGTCCAATCTGGTGCCGAGCACCTTGAAGATGGCCTTCCAGAACTTTCCCGTAAAACAAGGACCGCGGTCGGAGACAATTGCCAGTGGCAGTCCGTGTTGTCGAAACAAGCGATCAATAAACAGCAAATCTGTACCTTCGCCATCAATAGAATCCGGCACAGCCGCTAAGTGAGCCATTTTGCTCAAACGGTCAACAAAAACCAGAATTCCTGTGCTGCCATCCAAATCCTTCGGTAGGCCAAACACAAAGTCTATGCTGATGGACTCTCAACACCCAGAGGGTATAGTAAAACTAGCCAGCGACGCAGTCACATGTGCCGAGGGTTTCACCCGTTGACACGTCTCGCATGTGCGCACATAAGCGCTTACCCATTTATAGAGTTTGGGCCACCATAACTATGGCTAACTAAGCCGTAGTTCTTTTCACGAACGAGATGACCGCTAATAGCGGTATCGTGCACGTCATAGAGGATGCGATATTTCAGTTCATAATTATGGAGAACATCGATACGCGGGGTATCCGCAGGATCTGTGCGATAGCACAACAAGCCGTTATCGATAGAATATCAATATGGCCTCGCACGCGAACGTGCCGACGATTTAGGGTCCGAGTCTTTAAACTCATCGCTTCCAATAGCCCGTAGAAAAACTACACATTGTTGATCCTTCGCATAAGATGCACGGATTAAGTCAGTAATTGACGACGACAAAATCGTAACATGAGCAAGTTGATAGTCGGGCCGTCGTGACAGCGCATCAGCCAGCGTATTTTGGTTTCCCGGCTTATACTTCACCTCGAACTTTTATTCTGCAAAGAATGAAAGCCAAAGAGCCATCCTCCGCGAGAGGTGAGGCGATTGGGTCACCGTGCGTAAAGACGTATGATCGGTTTAGACTAAAAAAGGCTTAGAGCCCAGCAGATGAACTCTGAATTTGACTAGAGCAAACTTCACAGCAATTAGCTCCTTGTCGTGAACTGGATAGTTCTTTTCAGTAGATTAAGCTGACGGGATTCAAAAGCAATGACACGCTCGCGTCCCTCAACATCTGTTTGTAACAGAGAACAGCCAATAGCAAAATCCGAAGCGTCACAGACGACACTGAAAGGCTGATCGAATCTTGCAAAGCCAAAATCGGGGCATGAAGAAGACTCTCTTCACGGCCCAAAAGCATCTGCTTCAGTGCTAGTCCAGCACCACTCCACATTCTTTCTAAGAAGATTGGATGATGGCCAAGTCATATCAGCGTAATTCTCGCTATACTTGTGCAAGTAATAACAAGGCCAAGCCACTTACGTAGTTCATTTTGATTCCTAGGGGCTGGCTAATCCACTATGGCCATCACCTTTGCAGGATCTGCCCAAAGGCCTCGCTGAAGCGTCCCAAAAATGGGATCTCATCCGCACCAAAGATAAATTTCGATGCATTATCATAGAGCTTATTATTGCGCATGCACTCGAGCACAGCTCGTAAATGGTCGATGTGGTCATCCACGTCTGACCGACACTGTTCCGCTAAACTATGGGACAAAATATGTCATCAAAATATGTTTGTGCATACGCACGGTGATGGCGGAACAATTGCGTCACCAGACGATTTAAAGTATCCGGGGCATTGGAAAGTCCCTGGGGCATAACCAGCCACTCCCAAAGCATACCGCTTGGTGTACTAACCGCTGTAAGCGGGATATCACTTGCTCGCATGACCAGTTGATAACAACTATCGACCAGGTCGAGTGCACTGTACATTGTACATCCTGCCATGTTGTTCTGAAGAACGTCATTTCTAGAAATGGGTGTTTGTGCTGGTATAGTACCGCATTTAGCTTATTATAAGCATGCACGATACGCCACTTACCATTAGGCTTTTTGACACAAAATATCGGTGTGGAATGAGGAGACTTGCTCTCCCGCACCATTCTCGCCGCGTGCTTGGCACTGAGAAACTCGTCAATGACGTCACATAGTTCCTTTGGTAAAGGCCACTGCCTTGTAACGCAGTATTTGGTTCCGGGAACCAAGTCAATTTTATGGCGTACGCCCCTATCGGGAAATATTACAGACGGTGGATTATGAAATACCACGTCTTGAAATTCTTTAGCCAAAGGGTAGTCGGGATCTGAAGGGTTATTCATAATAGATGATCCACTTCGTGCACTAAATGACGCTTTTGTACTTTTAAGGATCGTCTCATCCAATAGAGACGAGAAGTTCAGCTCATTATCGAGTCTAAAGAACACCATATCGGATAAGTCGCCTGTCTTCAAGGCCTGAATGAACTCATCTATATACATTTCGTCTAGCTAACAAAGCAGTTAATGATGGGAGGGCCGCAAGGCCAACTTCACCATCCACGTGACCTGTCACACCATCGACCAGTGTATATAGCTTATCGCTAGTATCGCTAAGTGACATTACAGACACTATTCGTCTCGCAGCCGCCATTTGGCGTTGCTGCCGTCTCTGAAAAGAGACTGAACTCCTAAGCGAGGGCGGACCATTTGGTTCTACAAGGTGATTAGCTTTATCAACCTTAGCGTCCTCTAAACAAGAGCTGATGTCATTACCGACATCCGGTATAGAGTTACTTAACTCGAACTCATTACCCGGCGAGTTATCCGCCACTGTACGCACATCAGACTCTTAATTTCTGGGCGTATCGCCAACAACGCCATTGTCTAAATTCAGTGAGGTTCTGTGACAGCCGCCCTCACTCTGTGGATGTTCACGTGCCACTGCACATGCATCAGAGGAGCTTCGATCTTGATGCCGGGGCATTTCGCCAACAACGTCATTACCGACATTCAGTGAGGTGCTATTGCAGCCGCCATCATCCTGTGGATATTCACGTGCCACTGCACATATATCTAAGAGATCACACGCTAAATTAATCGACCTTGGGTCATCAATGCTATCAGCAGCCAGTGGTTTATTGTAACAACAAGTGCCACTCATCGGAGTACGTGCTGTTTCACTATTGTCATTGACATCAAAGCAGCTAACTCAGACATTCCGATGTCCAGGACACTAACTGACTTAGTCAGTGGCTCGCACCGATAGCGCTTTTGTTGTCTAGCAAAGATGGGTTCATGACTCTTCAAAGCTTCACTAGAAACATTTCGCGTTGCGCCTAAGATCTTGTACCTCCAATCAATCCATGGCTCGTGGCATTCCAGCCAGACTATACCGAGAATGAGATCATATCTCGAGTCCAAATCTAGGAAAAGTCAGCGTCCAATAATTCCAAAGTCTAAAACCTTTACGCTTAAGTTCAACGGAACTTGAGGTACGGTGACACGGGCCCCCGTTGCTAGACGCACCGTGATATCATCACCTTCATGTGCTTTCAGCGCTTCAGCATACTGCTGACTCCGTTCAAGGGAACGATGTCGGACGTAGTTGCCTGATGCCCCAGAGTCGATCAAAATTGACCACGGCTTTTTAAAGCCCTTAACCGTCGCCGAGGCAACCAGCAAGCCTGACTTTTATTCACGCTTTGTGGCAACGTCCACGAGATCGTGTGCGGATAAGACCTGTTCAGCTCTACCTTCTAGAGCCTCTACAAAGCCTAGTTCATCCCCAGAAGGGTGCTCCGCGCCTACTGGGAGTCGACGTTTTCCCGCACCGTACCAGATTTCTGGTTTGGGGCGGAATTGCGTCTCGGCCGACTCTGTCGCGGTTTACGCAATGGACAGTTAGGGCGGAAATGCATTTTGTTTCCGCACGTGTAACATCTACGGATATTACGTTCCTATTCCATAGCTTGAAGATCTGCTTCGTCATCGTCCGCATGACTGAGATTCATGGGCTCTGCCCTATCAAACGATGATTGAGCATGCCCATGCTTACCATAGCGAGCCGCTTTGAAGTTAAACTGGCGTTTAATACTATTCCAACAGCCTCCTCGGATGTTGAGGGATGGACACGAAACACTTCGGTCCGAGCGACCCCAGTACGGAGACCTTCCATAAAAATGGTGACACGGACTTCCTCAGGGAGGGGATCCAACTGCATACCAGCAAGAAGAATTCTCAACTCTTGGAAATAGTCCAATAACTTCTCCTTCCCTTGTCTGGAGGATAAGAAGCGTCAAAGCACTCGATAAGCAACCTCAAGAAGTGTATATTCGCTGCTAGCGAAATACCACTTCTAGGGTGCATCGTGGGTAAACACGGCGTACGCCCTGATCAGGAGAACATCAAGACAATCACCGACTGGCTCGTGCCAGTCGATGTCAAAAGACTAAGAAAGTTCCTTGGTCTAGCGGCGTACTTGCACAAGTACTCGCGCAATTACGCCGAAATGACTGTGCATCTTTCTTGTTTACTCAAGAAAAATGTGAAGTGTTCATGGAACGATGACTGTCAGCGTTCTTTTGAAGGCATCATGCAGAGCTTGATGCAATATCCCATCTTGGCGATTGCAGACCAAGACAGACCATTCCATGTGGTCTGTGACGCCAGCAATTTCGCAATCGGCTGCGCGTTAATGCAGTACGATGTAGGCGGCGCAGAGCTCGTCGTCTGTTCTCAATCGAGTCAGCTGAGCGTAATTATCCAGTGCATGACAAGGAACTCCTTGCCATGAAGTATGCACTCGCAAATTTTCTCGTCTAGCTCCTTGGGATAGAACGTTCGTTGTCTATACGGACCATGCGTTACTACGCACGGCCGTAAATAGCCCACACCTCTCCCAAAGAATGGCGAGGTGGCTGTCTTTCTTCGCGGAGTACAACTTCTCCGTCGAGTTTAAACCAGGACGACTGAATGTCGTCGCGGACGCGTTGTCGCGCCGGCTCGATTTCGAGCCGGGCGCGCGATCCAACAGTGAGGAGAAGCTCACTGTTGCGATACTTACAGTCAGTGTGCCGGCGTCAACGTTAATTGATGACGTAAGAAAGGCCTACGCAGAAGATAAGGATCTTCTGCGCTTGATGGACCATCTGGTGAATCTAACTCGCAAATCGTTGAAAGATTTACCGGCTTTGTACCGTTCCTCATCAGATCGGTACACAACACGCAACAGCCCTCGTGTCGTCGTACCCGTTCATAACAATTTGCGCTTGCGCATATTGTAAGAGTGTCACGATGTCCCAGCAGGTGGCCATCGTGGTAGGGAAAAGACTTACATTACGGTAAGTCGTGACTTTTACTGGCCCCGCCAGTATCATTTTGTACGCATGTACATTCGTGCTTGCGAGG
This sequence comes from Hyaloperonospora arabidopsidis Emoy2, assembly GCA_000173235.2. Classification (NCBI taxonomy): domain Eukaryota; phylum Oomycota; class Peronosporomycetes; order Peronosporales; family Peronosporaceae; genus Hyaloperonospora; species Hyaloperonospora arabidopsidis. Next base: position 739,241 of record JH598543.1, on the reverse strand, counting down.
TTTGTCAACGAGTGAAGCCTAGTCCTTCATCCCGTGCTCCACTACAGCTCTACCAATCCCGGCAGATTGCTGGCAGTCCGTTCCATTGGACTTCGACCTCAGTTTCCCCGAAGACGCTCACAAGAATAATGGTATTCTTGTTTCCGTAGACCTATTCAGCAAAAGGTACCACCTTGCTGCAGTTAATGGGTCAATCTCAGCACATGGCTGTGCCCGTGTCTTCATTGACACGGTATTCCGACTCCACGGTATACCCCGGGAACTAGACTCTGATAGATATTCTCGGTTCACGGCGGAGTTTTGGCAATCCGTGTTCCGACCACTCGGAACGCGATTGAAGATGTCAACATCTGACCATCCCGCCACGTACGATGCCGATGTCGATCAGGTCGACATCGAAGAATACGGTCATCTCAATAATAGCGATGACGCTATTATTGAGTCAGACGATGATGACGATATCTTCAGCATCGCCAATGACTATTCCAGCGAGGATGATGACACCCTCGCTGACGAACAGAAAGAGGATTGAACTCTTTCTGCAGTTCGCACAAAGCGAACTGAACAAAATAATGTCTCGCCAGCAGAAGGATTTCTGTTGGCTCGAGAAGCAGTGGTCCGTTTCATGCAGGACTTCATCGCTACCGCGGTGGTCCGGCAGAAACGGAACGCTGCCAAGAATGGAAGAGCAAATGTTCTTTCGTTTATTGAAGGCGATTCAGTCCTACTATCTACGTCAAATCTACCTAGACACGTAGTGACCAACGTGTGCAGCAGTAAACTACTGCCCAAGTACATCGGCCCCTTTCGTGTTCTGCGCCGACAAGGCAACGCATGCACGATCGAGCTGCCGCGTAGGATGCGTACACATCCTATGTTTTACGTGGGGCGTCTCCGCCCGTACTGTACGTACGAGCCTTCTTCCGACGATGATGACAGCCCTCACGTTCAAGAATATCCATCAGATTCTTGCACTCGCGCTCCAGGCGATCGGTCTGATCGCGTAGGGAATAGACCTCTCCATTCAACTGAGAGATCTCCTTGCGAGCTATCGCCAGCTCGTCAACGAGGGAACGAACATCACTCTTGACCTGAAGCTGTGCAAGGGCGTAATCAGCACGATCTCTCTTACTATCAGCCTCACGATCCTTGCGGTGCTTCCGCACAGAATCGGTCAGAGCGAAGCGTCTGTCCGTCTCGTGCTCCAAATCCTCTCGCAATTCAACGATTGCGCGATCCATCTCGTATGGGTGGAGATGGTGAGTTGAACGACTTGGAGGTCTTTCCTCCTCTTCCACATCCTTTGGTGGACTCACACGGTGTTCAACGCTTCGTTGTGGAGCGTAGCTTGAACCACCGTGACGATTCAGGATCAAGTACGCGTTACTTCGTCCAGTGGTGGGGATATCCACCCTCGTGGAACATCTGGGAGCCTCGCTCCCAGCTGATGATGGTTGTGCCCGGTCTCGTCGAGTAGTACAACGAGACGAACCCTTTGTTGATGGAGGGTCATCGTCAAACGAACGCCTGGCGCGTTTATAAGGGGATTACAAAGTCTCATTCCTTTGGTACATCTCGGACGAGATGCGCACCCTCTAGTAGGGCTGATTAGGGGGGAAAGGAAGGCCTCCCTAGGGGTACGAATAGAGTTGTCGATACAACTCTGACAGTTCTCTCACCACGAGAGGCAAGGTAAACGTGCCTTTTGAGATAACCGATGCAATTTAAACCGATCACCGGTTGGCGACTTCTGTTTAAACCTATTGTGAGCTGCAATAAGTTTGTCCAGCCAAGCCTCGCGGCCAACATTTTCGATGTTACCGATGAAAGCGTTCCACGCCTGCGCTAACAAAACTTCGTCTCGGGTGCGGTTGCCATGGTACCATCGATGTCTGAAAAAGACATCGATGTAGTACTCATGCTCAGTGCGATAGTCTTTCGCACTGACGTCAAGACCATGGAGTCTTGACGAATCAAAGAGTGGTATTCGACAACCCCAGTAGTATAACCATACCACTCCCTCAGATTGCGTAAGGATGGCATCCATGGTTTGATCTCAGGAGCAGAGCGTAACGCGTTACGATCCTGCTCCTCTTGCGTAGTGCCGACAGAAAGACTGGCGCTACGACTGCCGCAATTACTAGTATTGCTACGGCTGCGATGACTCCGCGAAGAGTCATCGGTATCATCACGATCACTAATGTCCTCATGTTTATCACTCGCATCATACGAATGCGAGCGTGATCGGTCCGATCCCCGCGACAAGAGCTCATACTCGTCGGATGAGCCGAACATCTCACGGCGCAATTCGAGATTGCCACGAGGAACAGCATTTGTCGTTTCCGCACCCGCAGCGTTATGGCTGGGCTTTGCGGGCGCCTTTGAGTCGGACGATGAGTCCGACTCGCCCGAATAGTCACCCTCTAATTTGGGGTCGACGTCCATGAGACTACCACCCGCAGCCGAAGCTGCACGTGGATGACCACGTGCACCTGCAACATTGGATGTTGCAGGCTGTTCATTATCAGCAGCAGCCGATGAAACACCAGCTGCCGAGTCTTGGATTGCTTGTTCCCCCGCTGCACGCATCCGAGCAGCCGATTCGGACGCGGTCTTGCTCGCGCAGCGCATGGACGAACTCCTCATGCGCTGAAGGTTGGAATGAGAAAGAAAATACCAACAAGTGCCCCCTTTACCCCAGAGCGACAAGACGGTAGTCACTCTGTCACCAATCGATTCAATCACTCTCTACAGTGACTGATGGTTAAGGGGGGGTGATGTAATGGAATTAGCCCGTTACATAAAATTGGTACGAAAGTATCAATTTTTGAATATTATCTATTTAGATGATATTCAATCAACACCACTTGAGAGGAGGTGGTGTTGACAGAATATTACCTCCAGGGTTAATATTCTGGGGTGCTCCACTTTTGGTTGAAGTAGATACAACTTCATCCAAATTAACCACCAATCGCTGCTGGACGCGCGCAATGGGTAGTGAGTAAGAAACCCATATAGGAGGTTTCAGTTTAATATAGTTAGTTGAAGACGAAGACGATTTACAAAGAACGTAACTATATTAAATACAGTTCTAGTTTTTCCTTATACAGAGCTTTCTAGTTCCATTTACTTTGCTGCGCTTCCTCACGCCACGTGCACGTGACGTTGGGAGCACACAACCTCGTGTTCAGTCAGCACAAAGGCGTGCCCTGCTACACCGTGCCTGTTCGTGAACGTTGTAATTTTCTCCGGGTCAGTGCCGCTGCCCGACTCGCTGGAGTATATGAGCTCAAGATCAGAGTCTCCTGTGTCATGTGTTGCATCAACGCGTGAGCCTGCAGTAGCAACTGCTGCAGGATTATTTTCACAAGCGGAAGAAGGGTTGTTATCTGCAACTTTAGAGTCTTGTTACTTTTCTGATGCCGCTGCACGAAGTCGGCATACGCGCTTTAAGCGGCTTTCGCCACACACCTCATGGCCTTGCTACCATACGATGTAATGAGATTTGAAAAAAAGGTTTGTTCCAACATTTGCCTAACTTTCCCAGAAGTGATCAGACGCGTCACTCAATCGTAAATCAGTCACTCATATGACGGATGGTTAGGGGGGTGATGTAACGAGTGGGGTTTCCGTTACATGATATTTTACAAAAAGTAAATATCAAATATGATTATTATTTTAGTAAGACATTATATTCCTATTACATTTTCTGCGCAGATAATATTGCGCTGTAGTAGTAATACTCTGATCGTTTATAGAGGTTATAATCTAAAATAATAATGCCGAGCCATGACATACTTGCGCAATGAGTGGTGAGCAGATAGTTGCAATACATGTTTTATTCAGACGTAGATAACAGAAGATTAAACAAGAATTTATTGACAAAAACTGACTATTATAGAAAATATAGCTCTACTTTTTACATTTGTAAGTACATTTACTTTGTATTTAAAATCTTCCTCTACATGTACGTGTTCGTGAAGTCGCGAGTCACCCACTTACACTATGTCCAGTGTGAGTATCTTGTACCTTATCAGTACAAGAGACCGGCGCACCGCTACAGTGGCAATCGAAGCACCTACTGTGATACAATTACGTTGGCCAACGGCCACCAACCACGCTAAGTTTGTCCAAAAAATCAACCGCGTGTTCTTCGAACACTATCGCTAACGCTTACGAACATAAACGTTAATGTAAAGACCAATAAGCCGAGTGTGAACCGCTCGACAACTGTCAATGGCTCAACTTTAGTCTGGAGTGATCCCAAGCGTTTGTACCGGACGTGCAACGTGGGCGAGATCAAGTCTCCACCCAAGATCGTTAAGGTCGCAGCCCTTGCGGAGTCAAAGTTATGTTTTTGTGAGTTCAAATGGTTTTGAAGGAATTAACTGTGCACGCCATCCACCCCACTGATTACTCTACCGGTTAAAATCTTAAAAGGTCGAGGGCCGGACTAACGTAAGAGAGTTGACGAGGGACCAATGACAAGAACGATGTAAGACGTATGGTAACGAGCAAAACCGAGCGGTAAAAATCATTGGTAGTGTTTGAGTCAAAATATTGACAACATGACAAATGTACTTCTGCAGTCCCAGCAAACCATCGTATCGAAACCTTTTCCTAATCTTCGGTGTAATGAGGTCAATTCGTTACATGTTACTTTCCGTGTAACGACACCAGGTATGAAAAAGGTTTTAACTGCGGTACGCACATGGACCTTTCATGTAGTGGAGTACAGCAATCGCTTACCTACCACAACGTGTGTGTCATACACACGGATGACGTCACTACTTGACGTCATTATATGATGCCATTGATGTGCGTCATCAGAGCGCTCGTATTAAGCTTAAGCGCGCTGTAGAGACCGCGTCTCACCTGATCGCGTGTCTAATCTTTTGTCTGTTATTCAATCGACATTTAGATTTCTGTTTAACTAACTAAATCGAAATCAGTCTAATATAATGCAACCGAAGTGTTACGAGTGTACCGGAGGACGGAAAAACGCGTCCGATCCATACGAAATAAAGCGTTCATCTACCGGTGAGAATTTCGTAAGACTACCACCCAAACCTTGCTGGACGCGAGTGAAGACGGTAAAACCGGTTCGTCGCTGCGTAATTTAACATCTTTTCTCAAAGGTAGCGCGTTGCTGTTTAAGGCGCTCGCCTACTCTTTATAGCCGTATTAGTCCTTCGCATGACCCTTACCTCTGTGAGCGTGTCACAGGATGATCCTCAGTGTAGATTGGGTTCAATTCCCCCACCTCTCCCATCATCAATGGGTGGTGGCTGAGAATATGTGTAGCAGAGCTACCCTTACTCCTTTGTCAGAAGAAGACTTCTAGACTCGTAGAGTCTCTTAGTGTATTAAGCTAAACGGTTATAAACTTAAAGGATCTCAAGTCTTACAGGCTTAATGAGACTTATCTCTAAGTACTTTAACAAGCTCGTAATCTTCTAGTCCTGGTTCAGGGGACTACGACTCCAAAGAATCACGCTGTACTAATGCCCAAGAGTACTGGCCTTAATGCAGCAAGTTTACTCTTACGATCAAGACGTCTTAAGAAGACACGTGTCTGAAACTGATCAAAAGGGGAACTGAATGTATTTACTGATTTAAAGCGATAATAAACCTCACTTACGTCTTTAACCTTGAAACTATGCTACCTAATCGAGCAGTCGTCATGGAGGTTCTTCGGGGGTGTACCACACCAGAACTATACGGTCCCTTTGGAGACCATATTACGATAGATACCATCTATCCGTAATCGATAAGGTACGGTATTACCGCTTAGCGAATGTGATACAATAGTATGCCTATCAGTGAAACTGATCTCTTTATGTGTATATCACAACAGCGTACCTGGTTATCACAACCGTTTCGTAACACCGTTACACCCCCCCCACCAAACAGTTGATACCCCGAATCGACATTCTTCACCTATCTCATTGAGATAGCTCGGAGAGAACAGATAACCTCACGGTTGTGCTCACGACACCTTGCACGTCAATGGCGAAGTCTTCGTATTCCTTCGAGTCTTTGGAAGACATCATACGAGAAGAGAAAATCGTTGATTATGACAATGACACTATCCTGGAAGAGGGTGAAACCCCCGAACCTTCTCGCATAGCGCCAAACCCATTTCCGGAACGAAGCACAGCTCAAGAGCTAACAGCGTTGCGTGCCTCAACCACGCCTGATAAACTCATCATCACTAACCAGCTCGATGAGCAACAACACCGCTATATCGAGGAAAATGAGAGAGCTATACGTCTATCTCAGACATTAGCTATCCCCGAAGCGCATTCGGACTATCTCTTCAAGCCTTTGAGCGTTAATGAGTTGTTGGGAAAGTTGCAGGGCATCCCTTGACTACTTGGCCCACAGGACGCGAGGCTACGACGTCTGACGACATTGCCGAACGAGGTGCTCTCAGAGAGAGATACTTGACGCCCGAAGCAGCGACAATCTCCGAGTATCAAATCAAATTGAAGGAACAAGCACGTGGTGCCTCTGTTACAACACAGCAAACGATCCCGGTCGTTTTGTACCCCGGCGAGAGTGAGGCCGAATATGATAAAACATTCACTCGCTCAGCTCATAGGGCAGTCGCTTGCCCAGCATGAATGCCGTTCAAGCTAGTGCCTCCAAGACCGACGTTCGGTTAGAGCGCAAACTGCGCTATGAATTTGCTAAGATGAAGGCCAAAGTCCAGCTACATTCTCTGTATCGCAACCAGTATGAAAAACCAGTTGCTGGCCAAACCACCACCGTTTCGACTTTGCGGACAGTAGCGGGTCACCCGGTGTTGTTGAGCGAGCCCTAAAACCCCAGACCTATTGGTGGGAAGCGCGTTGGGTGCAAGCTGACCCTTAGCGCGACCCTCAAAAACGTCAACGGCTTAAGGTAAATTTTGCCGAAGGGGTACCTTAAACTCCCATGAGTTCTCAGACTCAGGGTATTCACGCCACTTCACCAGATACTGGTTTTGATTTTTATGACGACGCCGCTTCAGAAGTCTCTCCACATAGAACTGTAAGTTCCATTGCTCGTCGAGCAACGCAGGAGGGGGTCCATGTGGCGGCACAGGCTCGTGAAGACTTGGTGCCAGAGGTGAAGCGACTTTCGCGAGTCTTTTTCTCACGAGCATACTGCACCCACACAGTCTGTGACTGAGAGGAAGCAACTTCGGTAGATACTTGAACAGATACACCGCGCTCATGAACAGTCATCAAATGAGTTGGCTCAGTTGCGTGAGCAGATGAACCGTCTGGGATCAATCAACTCCGTCGACAACCGACTACGGAAGGTGAAGTACAACCTGCCACGGCTGGATAGCCAGGTGGAGCTCTTGACGAAGATGCCGTTATTGGGAACAACGTCCCTCGTTCAATCGCAAGCGAGTTCCGGTCCACGAGAGAAGGATCATGACATGGCCTAAGCAAGCCAACGTAAAACACTGGGTGTGTGCGCAACTTGCGCGGAAAATTGAGTGTATAGGCAATGCCCTTCTTCGCTATGACCGTGAACAGCCCGATGAAGCGTGGACGCAATCTCGTCTTGAAGATGGCCGACACTACAATTGTAGGTAGGTTTTTAGCATTTAGTAAGACTTGGTCTTCAACTTCATAAAAATCAATACATTCTCTGCCTTTAGCATCAGATTGTTCTTTATGTTTGTTTTGGCTATCAGCCATTGCATGACGCACGTTTCTTAAGACACTAAATCGCTTCGCGGGAAACTCGCTCACCTGTTTCTGCATCGTGGTAGGGCTGATTTCAACAAGCTTGTCAGCAGACTCTCCCCCACCAAGACCATAACCACGTAGTGGTAACGTGAGCGGAACGCGGGGGTGCGTGAGGCTATTTACATAGAAGGGAGTAAAGCCGGTCGAGGCATGAACAGCGTTGTTCAACGCAAACTCAATGACAGGGAGCATCAAGCTCCAAATCTTAGGTGACTCAGCACAAACACTGCGAAGAACATCGCCAATGACGCGATTAACTCGCTCAGTCTGACTATCGGTCTGCGGATGGTCCGCTGTGGACATGTCTAATCGCGTACCAAGCACCTTGAAGATGGAAGTCCAACACTTGCCTGTGAAGCGAGGGTCGCGATCAGAGATGATTGCCAGTGGCAACCCGTGTTGACAAAATACACGATCGATAAACAGCATAGCTGTACCTTTGTCGTCGATGGAATCCGGAACTGCCGCCATGTGAGCCATCTTGCTTAAGAGGTCAACAAAGACCACAATTCCCGTATTGCCGTCACAGTCTTTGGGAAGACCAAATACAACATCCATACTGATGGACTCCCAACACCCCGTGGGCACAGGTAAACTGGCCAGTGGCGCAGCCGAATGTGCTGAGGGTTTGACCCTCTAGCACGTTTCGCATGTACGCACGTATGTGCTCACCCATTGTAGAGTTTGGGCCACCAGTAGTGTTGACTCACAGAGCCATAAGTCTTTTCCCGGCCCAAATGCCCACTGAGGGCACTATCGTGGGCCTCAAAGAAGATTCGATACTTTAAATCCTCATCGCGAGGTACAACAATGCGAGCGGTATCCGCTAAATCTGTGCGATATAACAAGAGACCATTATCTATGGAATATCGATGTAGGCTGGCCCGCAAGCGTGCCGATAACTGACTGTCCGAGCTCTTGTATTCCTCACTCCCAAGGGTATAGAACAATGCCACACACTGAGAATCCTGTGGACATGCCACACTCATGAACTCCTCAGTAGGAGACGACAAAGTCGTGACATGAGCAAGCTCATAATCAGGTCTGCGAGAGAGGACATCTTCCAACACATTTTGTTTGCCTGGCTTATACTTCACCTCGAAGTTATATTCCGCAAAGAAGGAAATCTACTGAGCCATTCTCTGAGAGAGGTGAGGCGACTGTGTCGCCGTGCGTAATGACGCATGATCCGTATAGACGACGAATGGCTTGGAGCCATGCAGATGGAATCTAAATATAACGAGCGCATACTTCATAGCAAGTATCTCTTTATCATGAACTGGATAGTTCTTTTCAGCAGCTTTCAGCTGACGAAATTTAAATGCGATAACTCGCTCGTGGCCTGCAGCATCTGTTTGTAACAGGGCGCTGCATTTAGCAAAATTGGATGCATTGCAGACAACACTAAAAGGGTAATCAGGATTTGGCAATGCCAAAATGGGAGCATGGAAGAGACTTTTCTTTACTGCCCGAAATGCGGCAGAATGGGTGTTGTCCCAACGACAATCTGTGTCTTTCTTAAGGGGATCAGTTAATGGCCGAGCCATATCAGCGTAAATTTCACTGTATTTGTGTAAGTAATTGGCAAGGCCAAGCCACTACGCAAGTCCTCTCCTTTTTTTTGATTCTTAGGAATCGGCCAGTTCACTATAGCCCTGACCTTAGCGGTATCTGCTTGAAGGCCGCGCTTACCAATGAAACAGCCGAGAAAAGGAATCTCCTCTGCACCTAAAATGCATTTAGACGCGTTGGTGTACAATTTATTATTGTACATGCACTCAATCGTGGCTCGCAAATGACCGATGTGATTTTCAACATCTGACCGACCTTGTTCGGCACGACTATGGACAAAAATGTCATCAAAGTACGTCTGTGCGTAATCCCTATGTGGGCGGAAAATTTGCGTCATGAGACGATTTAACGTAGCCGGAGTATAAGGCAGCCCTTGGGACATCACCAGCCATTCCTATAGCATACCACTGGGGGTGCTCTCTGCTTTAAGAGGAATATCACTCGCTCGCATGAGCAATTGATAATATCCATAGACCAGTCTAGTGCGATATACATAATACAACCAACCTTGTTGTTTTGGAGAACATCCTTTCGAGGAATGGGTGTCTGTGCCGGAATAGTAGCCGCATAAGCTTGTTATAAGCATGCACAATACGCCACTTGCCGTTCGGCTTTTTGACACAAAATGTCGGTGTCAAATGTGGCAATTTCATCTCATGAACCATTCCTGCCTCGTGCTTAGCAAAGAAGAAGTCATCAATGACATCACATTGCTCCTTAGTCAAGGGCCACTGTCGTGTGGCACAGTATTTCGTCCCAGGAACTAAGTCAATGTCATGACTGACGCCTCTAAAGTAGAACAGAGGGTGGATCGTGGCACACCACATCTTAAAATTCTTTGACTAAGGAATAAAAGGGATCATGAGGGTCTTTCAATATTGATTACCCACTACGCGCACTGAGTGCTGCTTTTTGTCCTCCAGAAAGGCTTCATCCAAAAGTGAAGTAGAGTTCAACTCTATGATGTCGGGTTGAATTACCACCACCTCTGAAAGGTCTCCATTTCTTAGCGAGTGATCAAACTCATCGACCGACAACTCTTCGAGTTCTAAAAGCTAACTTAACGAGGGTATTTTCAAAGCCCTTAACATTCGCCTTTATGACCAACAAGCCTGGCTTGTATTCACGTCCCTTGTTATAGTGCACGGGAATCCCTGGAGCTAAATTCTGCTCACCACTACATCCTAGAGGCTCAACAGAACCTAGTTCTTCCCCAGCAGGGTGTCCCGCGCCTACTGGGAGTCTACGCTTTCCCGCACCGCACCAGACTTCTAGTTAGTGGCGGGAGTTCGGCCTGAAGCATCCTGGCGTTCCCTGCGCAAAGGGCAACTAGGTCGCATATGCTTTGTACTTCCGCACGTGAAACATCGTCGAATGTTACAATGTTGTTCGACAGCTTGAAGCTCTGCTTCTTTGTTCGTCTCGGCGAGACTGAGGTCCATAGGCTCCGGCCTATTGAATGAACGAAATGAGTTCGCCGAGTTTGCGTTGTAGCCATGGGTGCCAAGACGGGCTGCCTTAAAGTTGAACTCAGCGTTCAGAGCGATATCCACAGACGCCTCAAAGGAGGTGGTGTATCCGGAAGACTTCCTTAGAGACACCCGTGCAAAGGCCCTCCATGAAGATGGTAACCAAAACCATTTCTGGTAAGTGATCATGCTGCATGGCAGCGATTAGAGTTCTCAGTTCCTGGACATAGTCCGATATATTCTTTCTTGCCCTGACGAGCAAATAAGAAATGAGAACTCACTCAATACGCCTAATTAGGCGGAGCAAACACCCGGGATATTTTCTGCTTTAGCAAATCCCATGTAAGTAAAGCCTCGTCTACCGACGTACTACACGTGAGAGCCCATTCTCTGGCTCGACCACCCAGTTTCGAGATAGCCATCCCAACTCGCGGTTGATCCGACTGGAGCATAGCAAAGTTCATGGCCATTTCCACCTCTCTGATCCACAGGAGGAAATTCTCCCCTTCTTTCCCCTAAAATGTCCTTACAATCAAAACAAGGGGGCGAGCCCTTGGCTCTTCATCGGGTACGGGAACATACCTAGTAGGAATAGCCGATGCCAAATGGTCGTGTACTTGCCCAATCAAAGTGGACTCAAACTGCATAAAAGCGTCAAGACGTGCACGAATCACGTCAGGACCTTGTGCGAGGATTAAATCCACTTGTTCTTTCCGACTAGCGCTCTGAGTTATTTTAGCGCTAATCGTTGGGCTTCTGAGTGGTTTATCTTTGTTTCCATCCTTACAGAGGAGCAGTCTTTAACAGACTCAGGTGTATATTGACTACAAGTGCTACCAAGTGTAGCGGAGCTACCCTTACTCCTTTGTCAGAAGAAGACTTCTAGACTCGTAGAGTCTCTTAGTGTATTAAGCTAAACGGTTATAAACTTAAAGGATCTCAAGTCTTACAGGCTTAATGAGACTTATCTCTAAGTACTTTAACAAGCTCGTAATCTTCTAGTCCTGGTTCAGGGGACTACGACTCCAAAGAATCACGCTGTACTAATGCCCAAGAGTACTGGCCTTAATGCAGCAAGTTTACTCTTACGATCAAGACGTCTTAAGAAGACACGTGTCTGAAACTGATCAAAAGGGGAACTGAATGTATTTACTGATTTAAAGCGATAATAAACCTCACTTACGTCTTTAACCTTGAAACTATGCTACCTAATCGAGCAGTCGTCATGGAGGTTCTTCGGGGGTGTACCACACCAGAACTATACGGTCCCTTTGGAGACCATATTACGATAGATACCATCTATCCGTAATCGATAAGGTACGGTATTACCGCTTAGCGAATGTGATACAATAGTATGCCTATCAGTGAAACTGATCTCTTTATGTGTATATCACAACAGCGTACCTGGTTATCACAACCGTTCGTGTAACCCCGCTACAATATGGCTCAGGGACTTTGGTGACCAAGCCCTAGCTAATTTGCTATGTTGCCCACCAGAGCAACACTTTCCTCAACTGTGACAGTTTGAGAAGTTCGTGCTCGGACAACAGATATCCGCATTCGAGACACGAAGCCATGAAGTGGCAGAGTCCATCAGTAAGTCTCATGATGAGCTTCTCCGCGATCAGGCTTGGAACGAGGAGGTCAACAGTACTGTTGAGATACTCTCGTACCGGTCTATTCAACCAAAGTATGTTTGAATGGGTTCCCCTAAATTCGATGTCACTGCCGCCCGCACCATTGTACACTGTCTTCTAGCCCTGGAGTAATGCGGTGTGGCGCAGCTCATCGAGGAAGATACCATAATGGTGTTGTAAGCTATGTACCTTTTGCGGGGTAAGGCCTCAGATTGTGCTTAATGTTTGCTTATGACAGACAGTACAGCGTTTCCATCACAAGCAATCTCTAAAACAAAGATGCGCCATGTATCGGCCGTCGAACAATGAAGTATTGCTTCAGTCTCGCTTCTTTAAATCGCAAGAAGCGAAGTGACCCCTGCAAAAGAATATGCGCAGGAGATGCGCTCGCTTTTGGCTTCTCTTATTGTAGGTCTGGTACCGTAACACATTAAGGTATCCACGTTCCTAAATGGATTGCGGCGCGGCCCAGCGAGACAAGGAATTTCAGAAAGGTTCCCTAGACGAATGAAGAAGCAATTGATATTGCTTTAGTTGAGGGGCAATCTTACAACAGTGCCTCAGCAACGCCTTGGAAAAATCCGGAAACAGAAGTTCTGCAGCCACTCCAATGGAGTTGGGCAACGCTACAACTGCGACGAGCGCGGACATATCATGGCTCGCTGCTATGCTAACGTAGGCGCTAGCACAAAACGACCTGTAAAGAACTTCCCAACCCAATGGGTGGTGCGAATGACCAACGTGCAAGGCGCTCGTATTCCGCATCGACCACAAATAGGTTGTAAAAATGCAGTACGGGCGGGATGCCCTACTGACACGGACTCTGAACATACCCCAAGGTTCGTAGTTTTTGAGCAAATGAGTATAATAATCTCCAAGGTACCAAACAAATGTTCCTTAAACGTGCGGTCTATAGCTATCTAGTGCGAGGAAATAAACAGCTGATGACCCTTCTCTTGGATTCTAGTACATCACAGAGCTGAATGACGCGGCTCTGATAATAGCCCGACGAGTTATGATGCATTTTTCCGTTATGGAAAGCGTGAAGAGGCGATCGTGCAATTAAAAAATGGCGCGCTAGTGAGATGTAGGTACGTCGACCTTCACTTTCAGTGACGTCCCGCATGAAGAGAAGTTCACATTGCTAGGTACGCAATCCAACACGCGCTGAGAAGGCAACCATACCTTTTTTGCAGGGGCAACACATATAGCGCTGCGATGTATAGAATCCTGCATGTTGTCAATAGACGGTCCAACACCAGCATTAACACGACCCTCCTGACTTGATGCATCCATAAATCACCTACATCGACATTGCAATTTCCAGACCAACCGTTTCATTCCATGTGGTGCATCGTTTCGAATAATCGATAGTTACAAATAAGGCTATCCTATTCGTCATAGCTTCAGTTCATTGATTATGATGCGAGCAACTTTGCACTTAACACGCGTTTAATACGATGTATATTTTAAACTTTGATGGTAAAGCAAGAATCACAAACGTGATTTTCCCTTGCTAATCCAAGCATGGAACGCGTTTATTCATGATGCCGGATAAATGGGACGCGATGCCTGGCTTATCAAAATTATTGTGTTCCGCAAGAGGTTTGAGGGTTGAACATCTACCTGCGTACGTTGCAAACCGCGTCGGTCGTCAAGACTGACCGGTTACCATGTCCCTCCTGAGGAAATCCTTGCCAGTGATATAACAAATCATTGGCTCTTCCCGCCATGAAAACTTACTCTTAGAACGATTCCTGACGAAGAGCGCACGTCTATTTTGAGATGTACGATGGGGTTGCTATTTTGTAGTCCCTCTACAAGCGCGCTGGGCAACCATTTTTCTGGATGGCCTCTTCGGCATTAGATTTTCCTTTCAGTACTGCTCGGCAAGACCTAGCACATCCACCGACGTTGCGAGCGAGGATCCCAGCTATCTGCAAGGTAGGTAGCCGCGACATCGGACAATTTACATCGTCCGATGAATTTTCAGATTGCGGTGGTTCAACAGGCGCTTTCAAGGAAGCGTCGACCGCCGCGCGCATCAATTAATGGATAAGGCGGAAGAAGTAGCACATCCTCCGTATGAACCACAGAGTCAATCTGATTTTGTGAGTTAACTCGACCGCGTAACTCATGATTAGCGTGCTGATTTCAAACAAGAAGTGAATATGTTCCTTGATAAGGTGGAAATTGTGAATCGGCATCGCAAGGATCAGAACAAAGACCGGTCGTAATTTGCCTTTTCGCAGCTATCAAATGAGCGGCACAGCTTTATCTTTGCGACGAGCTTGATGGATCTCGTCAGGATATTCTTTGGTTTCGAAGAGATACATCCGAGCTTCAGACGCAGTTAAGAGTCAACATCGCGAGCACAAGCAATTGTTGGATATACTTGAGCGCAAGGGCTTACTTCACCTGAGAAGCCGTGAACGGATAGTACGGCCTGAGGATATCGACATAAAACATAAAATGCGTACGCATCCTGCGTGGAAATCATCGTGTGTGCGTTGCCTAGGTGGTGCAGCACACTTTATAGACCGATAAACTCGGGTAGAATCTTGCTGCTGCCCACGTTAGCCACTATATGTAAAGGTAGGTTTCCGTACATGGTAGGACCAAGCTACCATCATTGGGTATGAGAAAAGAATTTGCACTTGCCTTCTTTTCAGCCAATCGATTTGACGATCCACCGCTTCCGCGACAATCTTGTACAAAGCGGAAGCGATCCAGTACGAACTTATCTGCTGGCTCTCTATATTTAGCAACAGTGTGCGCTGTGAGTACAATGCAGCAATACCAGTTGTTGCTTTAGTGATTGCGTCTCCGGACTCGCTGGGTATGATGCTGAATTGCTTAGTATGCTCGATATTAAGGGCATCATATCCCTTACTTTCCTCATTTTTACCAAAGGTGACGTGATTGACATCGTCATAGTGGCGTCATAGTCAGTACGGGATAAGTGAGAGCCTAATTAGTGTTTTCTCGAAGGCTCCCCCTCAAACAAGATTCACTATCTGAAAAGGCAGGTAAGCGAGAGTGGCGCTAGAAATTCATGACGAACGGTATATGCTTTGTCGACTCGTGCCCCAAATTGATGATGGCAAATTCCACCATAGGCAAGAATTCGCTCTAGTTTGTGAAAGAGTGGATGTTTCCTCAAAGGATCTTTTCTGATCATCTTTTTTAGGATGATCAGATGTAGACACCGTTTAGCGGTTTCCAATTGTTGCACCAGAACAAAGCCGTGAACGGTGGGTCTCGATCGGACACTAGATCATGGGGTAACACATGACGGCGAAAGATCATGTAGATAAAGACACCAGTACGATCCGACGCTGTCATTTACTCAGTAAACCAGCAAGGTGTACCATCTTTCTGAATCTATCAACAAACACAAGAATACCAGAATACTTGTGTGGGTCTGCGGGTAAACCGAAGACAAATTCGGTTAAAACGTAATTCCACCATTCTGTCGTTGCAGGCAGAGGCTTTCTCGGAGCACGGAATGAAGGACTATATTTAATATGTTAGCAGACTTCGATATCACGAGCGTACTTGCGTATGGACTGATACTGGTGGGGTACAGTAATAGTCCCGGCTCACCGTGTCATTTGTTTTTTTTCACGACGCTATGTCCACCACCAGGGGCGTCGTGATATTTTGCAGTCGTCCTAACGTTTAAGCCACAACCGAGGCCATCGCCCCGACTTGAGTACAACCACACGCATGTGAAAACTCCAATGCGTTCATCATATGGACATATGATGAACAAGCAGAAGATACATCGATTGTTTGTCGCTTTCATCTGATGAGGATCTTTATCTTCTCAGCTGCGATAAACCTAGGACGATATCAAATTTGTCGTACAAGTACAAAATGATGAAGTCATCGTAATATTCGACCTCTTTCAGGGTGTAGCGAGTCCCCACTATACACTTCATCACCGTTACTGGTACGCCTGTTTAAAGTCGTATCGTCATCCTTGGCGGAGAGATCTCGCGCTCAGCGGAGTTGAGCTTGCTTTATATAAAGATTGGCGTCGTGCAAAGGTTTTCGACTCTCCACAATCGAATAGTGCCTGAAGCGACATATCCTTCGCTACTTCGATTTCAAGGTGATAATGTAAATCTCATTACCAGTTTCAGTAACATACAGTGATTGTGTCTTGGGAGCATCTATCGTCAAAAAGGCCTTCAAAATCACTTGACGTTGATGTATCAGTAGGGCTCTCCGTAACTACTGAACGTGACCGTTTTCTATGGTCTATTGCGTATTTGCGCCTTCACAACAACTTCAGACCCACTTCCCTGTCTATTATTGGCGGACTGTCGACGGTTACGTCCAGCTTCTCGAGACACCAGACGTGGGGAACTACACTCTTATGCGTTGTCATCCGTCTTCTGAAACATACTGCATTTTCAAAATTTCTTGAAATTTAAGGGGAAAGTTCTCACTCTCAGCGTTGAGAGGCCAATCAGTTATGAGCCTTCTCTTTCCTGTCGTCTTGGTGGACGATACGAACTCGAGTTCACATAATCCTGTCTCACAATGTCGTCCTTCTGTTCCAAAGTTAAAATTGCCTCTTCTAGAGCTTTCAATTTCAGGAGGAACAGGTAACGCTTGACAAGACCATCGGCAAGAAGTTGAATAAATTGTGAAATTAACGTCTGTTCGCCGACCGGATCGGTCGTAAAACAACTTTCAAGGGTCATATGTGTTGAATGTAAACATGTACATCACGTTTGCTCTGCTTGAGTTTAGGATCTCAAACCGAGCCATGAGCCCTGCTCAAGGTGTCTTATACATTTGCCTGAGCCGGGAATTGAAGCACTATAACGATCCAAAGCATATGGGCCGTGTCTTTGAGATCTAAGGACTCGGCCCGTCCTGACAAGTTCGAATGAGCGAATGCAAATTGATTCGCTTCGTCGACGATGTAGCGAAACTCGTATGGCATCGTTTAACTCGACAAACTAACCTAAAACGGAGTCTTCTTCAACTCCCTTGTACTTGGAGACGTCACTTTAATAGGATTCGGGACGACGCGTGCGCCGCCCTGGGAGAAGCAGCCTAATTTTGTCTCATCAGACCGATGTGTTGATAACTCTGTTCTATCAACAGCTCCGTCTGTTGAGAGCCTTGTCGGTGGAGCAAGGTTAGCTTTTCCGGTTCTACGTCGATTATACTGTGGGTGAACTTGTCAATGGGAACATTTTGCCAGTCTATTCCCAGAGCTGGCAGCACTGCGCCGACGCCTTCTTGTATCGTCTAACTCACGTGTTCGACGTAATTCCAATCAATTTACTCAAATTGGAGTTGCTTTCATGCGTGGGGTTAAAGATTTTCTCTTCATCATCGAAAATGTTCATTTTTAATAGAACGTCCATGGTCGTTGGATAGACTACGATGTGCAACCAGCTGTACCGATCACCGGCCTCTTGTACTGATACGGTACAAGATACTCACACTAGACATAGTGCAAGTTAATGCCTCGAGACTACACGTACACGTACATGTAGAGGAAGATTTTAAATACAAAGTAAACGTACTTACAAATGTAAAAAGCAGAGCTATATTTTCTATAATAGTCAGTTTTTTGTCAATAAATTCTTATTTAATATTCTGTTATCTACGTCTGAATAAAACATGTATTGTAACTATCTGCTCACCACTCATTGCACAAGTATGTCATGGCTCGGCATTATTATTTTAGATTATAGCCTCTATAAACGATCAGAGTATTACTACTACAGCGCAATATTATCTGCGCAGAAAATGTAATAGGAATATAATGTCTTACTAAAATAATAATCATATTTGATATTCACTTCAAGTACCATGTTATGTGACAGACATTACCCGTTACAGCCACTATTTTGAGAGACATCTTAATGATGTTCTTCTTTTCAGTATTTTCTATCTTGGCGCTTTAAGCCCACACGGACCAATCATTAAACAAGGCTACTGTTAAATAATCTCCACTATCTACTGCATATAGCCCATACACCACACCCAAACCACACCACGATACCGCTGTACGACCGATTTTGTTTGACCAATGGCATCTATCAAACAAAATTTATGCGATTTGACCGAGAAAACTTTCTTTGACCGGCAATGGCCTGGTCCTCAAGCAGATCTAGGATAGGCTCTACCAACTTTTTTGCCGTACAATCCATTTTCTTGTTCATTTGGATAATTTACGTTGCGACAAATTCATCCGATTACGTCCTGTGAAACGTAAACCTTTACCTCAACCGTTTTGAGTTTTTTGGACTGCAAACCTGGGTGTTGCTATTTCTTAATGAGTACACATATCAACGAAGGCATCTTACCCACGTCAGCTAGCCGTTGGAGCAGACGTACATGGCTTAAAGCACCACAATACGGGCGCATTTGATACAAGTTCCTGATTCAGGCAGGTGCCAGGATGCACACGGAAGTCATTTTTAACGGAATAGGGTTACCCTTCGAAGCACAACGTTAAATTTATGATTTCTTCAGATTCCCATGTAAGGCCTTAAAGTTGGATGAATAGCCTTAAAACTACTTGATTACGTCGCGCTCGTATGACAGTGGCGACTCTATACTAAGGTTTTGTCAATGTTCATAACTCGTTTTGTACCGTGTGAAACGCCACCAGCACCAATTAGGCACAAATTACTTCTCTCAGCACATAAAATCCAGCTGCAACTAATTTCAATAGTTGTACTTTGATATCTGTACCACATGGCGTTCTGGCCCCGCACATTGATGCACATGCATCGTCAATTTCTGCGTCGTAAATATAGCATACAGCTTGAACTCTAGCACGCGTTTTGCTGAAGCTTTCAGCCATTCACAGCAACCATCCAGATTACTGCCCGACAAATATTGTGCAGCCAACCGCATGGATAAATCGCCCAAGTGGTCTTGCTCAAGCGAGACGAATGCTACTTTCCCCATAATCCAGATATCACACGCATAGTCAAGTTCATCCTTCCGTCCTATGCACCGCCCTCACATCATGAAATGCTGACCTGCAAAAGTCGTCTTAAGTTTATCGATCCTTAGCCGTTCAATTGCATTCCTGAAACCAGTTGCTACTTCCTTGTTTATCAACCTGCATTCAGCTTATTTTGCACTTCACAGTCCTCAGACAGTCATAATGCCCGCCAGAATTTGCCGTTATTTTCACTCTCAAAGAATTGAGCGCCGCTGCACTGTAATTGCTGTGGTCTCTAATTTCCGCAGTGAATACAGCTTTATGAAGAGACAGGCGCGTACTTTGTCTTCTCTAGAGATGAAGCGGCCGGAGATACAACACCATGGATCGTCGCTCCTACTAAAAGGACACAGCACCTTGCGACGTGTATAGAAGAGTGTGTCGTGGTCATGGTCGAGTATCTTACGAAGGCAAAGAGCCTTGAGTTGTCGATGGCGTGTCAAAAAGTGATCATTTGTTAAATCGCTGACCATTTTTTGCGAGCCCGAAGGGTAAAGCTATTAGTGAGTGTGCGCATGGTTGAATACCGAACCTTAAAATTGTACTTATCTGTCTGTGTGTGTCTGTGTGTCTGTAAATAACGCGGTTAGGTGTACCTAACTCGTACTAAATACTATCTAGCCTGTCTTCCCTCACAGGTCGATTAGCATAATAGGTGTCACTCTTTGGATAGGTCACTATTGTGATACACGCATGAGATTTGGCTTAAAATCGGTCAAAGGTATGATTACATAAGCAAATACTACTAGACGCTCATAAGCACAGGCCGATCGCGTTGCCCAACCATACCGTACTAGGTTAATACAGACATCAACAGGATTATACTCATTCTTCAGTCACTGCTGTCGTATAGTGTTTTTCAACTTGATTCAGTTCTATGAACTGAATTACTTATATCAAAGGGCGAGCTCCAGAGCTTGCTCCCCTATTATGATAGATGCCGACTGCTGCGCGTGCCGGTGGTACCGAGGTACGATGGCGCGTTTTTTTGTCGTACAAACGGTATTGTGTTGATGTATGGGTGTGGCGTATGGGGTGTGCAACAAAAAGTGGGGTGTATTTTATCGATTATTCATTGTTAAATACACCCCACGTTTTACTAAATACCCATACACCTTACCCATACCACACCACAATATGGTTTGTACGACAAATGCCGCCCAGCCATACCTCTGTACGACCACTATCGCACAGCAATCGGCGTCCATCGTACATATGGTGAGTGATTGACCAACCAATCCTTCTTTGACAGGCAATGGCCTGGTCCTAACTGTAACGGGGTGAGCCTATTACATGTAATTAACCCTTGATACTTGTTAACTGGAATATTATCATAAAGGTTGATAATGTTCGTGAATAGTACCATAAGGGGTAATATTCAGAACACTCACCGATTGGCTGATATGGGTCATCATATTTGCCGGCTATAGCGGTCCTATTAACTCTGGACGCGCGCAATGAGTGGTGAGCAAGACTTAAGCATACAATTTTGCAGATAGATATAATTAAGTTAGGACTAAGACATAGGTTGATGATTAGGACTTAATTATATTTAATACAGTATTACTTTTACCAACAACTAGTCTATCTCTAGTCGTTTACCTTCCTCTGCACGTTTGCACAGAGATAGCGAGACACCACTAGCACTGCTATTGGTGATAGTAGCTCCACACTGGTTGTCCAGTGTGTTGCTCCGGTGCCCCGTTACACGTGGTAGCACATGTTGGTCCGTTCGAGGACCACAAAACCCGTTCAAAATGAACATGTTGGACGACGAAGGTGACGACACCTTTCACTGCACCCGTGAAAGTTACTCCTATTTGAATGATGTCGAATGGAGTGCGGTCAAACGAATGAGTTCAACCGTTGGCGAAGAAGCTGTCTGGTCTCTGCTATCATCAAGGGATAGGGACCAACAGCATTCCATAATCGCCAAGTTCTTGCAGCGAGAACTTGACGCGTCGCGAGCTAAAGTGAACCTACTGCATCAGCACGGTCACCAGCAGACTGATCTCCTGAGACAGAAGTAGTCTCAGTCTGCTACTGCTGCGTCAAAACGTGAGCTTCGACGTGAGACTCTAAAGTTAGAAGTCTCCAAGTACCGGGGAGTCGAGGAAGACTCCCCGTTGAGATGGTTCCTCGAAGTGGACGATGCCATTAAGGCTCGCCACATCGACGATGGGGAAATGCAAGTTTTATTTGCCAAATCGAATTATCAGGGCGTGCCAGAACTTGGGCCCTGAATCTTCAATTACACGATCCAAAGGTGTTTGAATCGTTGGTGGTCTTTAAGACTCTGATCAACCAAACGTTTGAGCCGCCAAGAGCTGAGTTCAGGACTCTTTCAGAGCTCCTGAAAATAAAACAAGATAAGCTTGACGCTCACGCTTACTCCAAGCACGTTCATTACCTTGCAAGTTGCATGATAGCGAACCCTGTAAGTGAATTCGTGTTGATCACGATATTCTTACAAAGCCTTATTGATGGTCTCGTGAGGAACCACCTATTTCGCATCGAATTGAAATCGCTTGAGGAAGCGAGTACAACTGCAGTGCAAGAGGACTTTAGTGTGAGACAGGCTCACACTAGCTTGACCTCCTATCGGCCTTCGAGACAAGTAGAGGCGGGAGTTACAGAACCAATGGTCCGTACCATGCGAATTGCCTAAAGGTTAAAGGCACTCGACATGAAATCGAGCTCAAAGCACTCGACATGAAATCGATCTCAAACCGGGCTCGAAGTACTTTGTCATGAAGCAGTGGCCACTGCCTCGTGAACAAGTACTTGCGATCGACAAATTCTTTGCCGATCGCTTAGCTGCGGTTCATTTGAGGGATTCAGCTTCCCCTCACAGCTCTCCGACCTTCTATGTGTGCAAGGCCGCAGGAGGAAGGCGGATAGTGCACGCATTCAACAAGTTGAACGATGCACCGATACCGGCTCAGACATCGATACCGAGGAAAGACGTACTCATTGATGGTATGTCAAAAAATACCATCTTCTCGTCCATGGATCAGATGGCTGGCTTCTATCAGATCCTCATGCGTGAACGGTACATCTCGCACATAGCAGTTAGCACCCCCAGCGGTATTCTGTGGGAGTGGCTAGTGATGCCACAGGGGCTGAGTAAAGCCCCTGTCACATTCAACAGATGTGTTACAGATCTGTTGAGACCGGTGCAGGATTTCGCACCGAGTTACTTTGACAATGTATGATCCAAAGGGAGGTGTACTCCCTTTTTTAGCCCTGGTGTAGGGCGCACATCTCTTCTAAGATGCGCGATGCGATTGCTAACCTACAATCGCACTACCAGTGCCATGGGCGCGTGTTTTCCGATGACCCTCTTGCGATATCGGACGTGTCTTGTCGTACTGGTGGACGAGACCCTCAACGTCAATCATCAGCTGGGCGCCTCGCGCATATTAGGCGGTGCGAACACACGAGACATCTGTCTCTTAAGCGAATACCACGTGGGAAATGTGGCGTCTATAGACGCATCACACGTCAGAGCCCATTCTGCTCTGCCGCCAATTTTTGATATGTCTAGGCCAACTCTCTGCCGCTCGGTTGACAGCATAGCGGCGCTCATCGCCATTTCGACTTCTCGAATCCAGAGAAGGAGGTTTTCTCCCTCTTTCCCGTCAAAGACCTTTACGCATAGAACTAGAGGGCGAGCCTTAAGCTCTTAATCGGGCATAGGGATGTAACGAGTCGGCATAGCCGACGAACCATGGTCATGGATCTGCCCGATTAACGTGGCGTCAAATTGCATAAAAGCTTCCAGTCGTGCATTGAGCACTTCCAGACCTTGGGCCACAATATGGTCGATTTGTTCGACCCCGATCAACGCCCTAAGCTTGTCGAACGCGAGTCATAGAGACTCAGAGAGATAAGCTAGGCTTTTCATATCAACAGAGATTCAGTCGATTTGCGACTACAGTGTAGGATTGACTACAAGTGCTACTAAGTGTAGAAAAGCTACACAGCTCTTAGTCAGAGGAAGACTTACGACTCTACCAGTCACTTAGTTCTGCAGAACTAAGTTCCTATTAGTTTAAAGAGTCTTTATTTCTTAGAACTAATCAACAAAGACTCGGAGAGTCTTCAAGCTCGCAGAGCTTCTAGTCCTGGTTCAAGGGACTAATAACTACTCTAAGAATCGTATGCACAATGTGCTCTAGAGTATGCGCCACGAGCTGGCTCTTACTCTTAACGATCTACTGACGTCTAAACTAAACACGTGTCAATCGAAGATCAAAAGGGGAACTGGACTTTTATTTATTAGTTTTATCCGTAATAAACCTCATTCAACTACCTAATACTAAGCTTAAACTAATTCGCATACTAATCTTCAGTATATTAAAGATTGATGGATGGTACATCAATCTGTCATCAATGGATGACTGATGTTATCAAACACATCAACTATCACAGATAAAACTTGGGATTGTATATCACATATACAAGGTATATTCCTTTAGGGCGGTAACGGTCGTGTGACCCCGTTACGCTAGGCGAGTTTCGAAGAGTGAAAAGAACCTAATTTTTCACTTCTGTACAATACCGTGACAAGCAAGACATAGCAGATACCACTAACGATAGCGCCAACGCGCAATCAACGAATTTAGATACTTTGACAGCAAACGCTAGCCGTTGCAACAAGACTGATTCTCGTGGTTTTCTTTAAGTGGACCTCCTGAAGGCGACTAACGTTCTGACGGTAGTACTTGTAGAATATTGAGGAAAGGAACAGATTTGTAATGATATGACTGATGTCATTCCACTGGCACCTGCTTCATCTACAGCACTACTTCGGTCGTACCCCCCTTTAAATGATAAGAATGACAAGATGTACCAAATGAAATGACATGTATTAGCTTCTTAACTTGGGCGGGAGTACGCCAAGGTTATAGGCTTGCGAATTTTGCGGTGTTTGTATGCTCGTTAAACTATGGAGATATCGCCGTACCCTAGACCCCCTGTATGATAGCCCTGCTTCGTTGGACGAACCACGTAATCTGCTCAGATTCTAGGCATACTTATTTATTACGAACTCCAGAACTCTTCCATATGTACAACTCTATTCTGCACATAGTTCTCTTTCGCATACTGTAGAAGGCTTGCACAGATATCAATACGATATGAACAAGCTTTGAACATGGCTTCGTACACCGTTTCTGCCGGGTAACCCTTAAACAGTTCTTGAACACCGGGATGAGTGAAGTAAACATCAAACCATTTGATGGGTTCATCGATACCAAGAAGCCAAAGGATAATATCGGACGGAGTAACGTTACTGTTGACCCAATGGTTGACAATCAAATCTATCAATCGTGTTAATCCATTGGAATTATAATTTAGAGATCTCATTATTTGAAGCGCCTAAGCGATGTTTTCGTTTCCATACACGTCGACCAATTTCTGGACCAGTGCTTCTTTTCCTCCATACATCTGCATCAACCCCTCCACATGGCGATTTTTTTCAAGCTTGAATACCACATTCAAGAAATCACGGTCAGCCACCTCCCGCCCGTTCGAGCGACTGGCAGCATGTTTAGTAATTGCTTCGAATGAGGACTCAACCGGTTTCGAGCCCGCTCTCTCTTCATCACCGGGAGCTGCCTGCGTCCTCAACGCCCCTATTGATTGACACGTCGCTACGATGGTCGGCAACGTCACGGAGGGGGACCAAGTGGACGATCGATTGGGAAGTTTCCGACGACATGGTGGCCATGACGGCCAGAGCGGCGGCATGCAGGAGTGCGAAGTAGCAGACGCGCAGAATGGGTGGTGATGGTGTTGGTTGTTGCAGTTGTTGGTCGTGGCAGTGACTTGGTGAATGTAACGGGGCACACCTTATTCAACCAACTGAATAAACCTTGCACTGCTTATAGTGCAAGGGTGTGTGCTTTCGACTACCTCACGTACACGTACGTGCAGAGGAAGATTGCTATGCGAAGTAAGAGCACTCAGTAAAGGTAAAAAGTAGAACTGTGTTTAGTATAGTTAACCCTTTTAATAAATTCCTATTTGACTTTATTTAACTATGTCTAATACAAACATGTATTGTAACTATCTGCGCACCACTCATTGCGTGCTTCTGTCGTAGCTAGACTTTATTGGTTGATATCTCGATCCTATATCAACCAATGAGCAGTGTGTTACATCTGCGAGGCAATATTATCTATTAGGATAATATTGTGAGAATATTGTGTTTGTTCTAACGCAATATTCGTATTTGATATTTACCTTAAGTAAATTATCATGTAACGGAGGCACCCCGTTACATCACCCCCCTAACGATTAGTCACATTAGTAACTGATTGACTATTGAATGACACTGTTGAGTGGCTCTGGGACATGGGAGCACTTGTTGGTCAATCTATCCATTATTCGTTCTCATCGCATGGTTAACAAGTCCATGAGGTGTGCAGCCAAAGCTGCTGAGAACGCAGCCATGAGACTTCGCTCTGCCGCCGCAGGGGAGAAGGGATCACCCGAAGCAGCTGACGTATGTTCGTCTGCTGCTTCCACGTCTCATCCTGCAGCAGTTGCTCGACCAGGATTATAGGGAATACCGAGTGTTTCATACGCTATAACTAAATATTTTCTATTCTTCTTCATGAGTTTTGTATACGTGTAATTGAAACGTTTTTGATGGAGCAAACTTGTGGTGTCGCAATGTATTGTGGCGTGCGCTCGACGTTTGACCAAAGAGACACCAGACCGTTTATCACGCCAAGCTCTAGGCGTATCTGTGACGAAGTACAAGATGTCGCGTCCCTGATTATAGTGTGGCTCAGTATGATGCGGGGAAGTACCGTTACAGTCGAGGGTACAGCTGTGGTGTATACTGTATATTCGAGGTCTAATAGAGGGAATTGTCACCTTAAAAATTTTCCTTCCTCAATTCAAAAATCGTTCAGCGGGAAGCAAGTGCTCAGTGTTATATTCTCTACTTTGTATTGCTAACGATTTAGAATGGCGACGCTCACCTGCGCATCGTATCAGTATCGCTATTTACTGACCGTGTGCCCGCATCAAAAAAAACCATTCGGAGATTAAACTTGTATCCGGAACGCAAAGTCTGGAGCGCTCAGTGCAAGCCATAACTGGGAAAGTGACCAGCCAAAACGTGTCCACCAATGTTAATATAAAAAAATGACAGCCACCTGACATTTACCCTTCGCTTAGCCGTTTGGCAGTGTATCTCCATTGTACCTTCGATATGACATCGTCATTCTGTGGCAGACTAAAGCACATCGTATACTTTACAAGTTCTTAACAGCAGTGCACGAAAACTGTCACGGGGATACACATCGAAGGGTACTCGGCACCCTGTGTCGTAGACGCATGGGATGGTATCCCACTGAAAGAGATATAGAATATCTTATCGGTTTATAGGAGGCTGACGGTTATCAGCCACGAGATAGGAAAGATCTCGAAAGTTCTTGATTTAGGACATGAGTGCCTAGATTAGGTAATATTAGGAGTAAGATATTCTATAGAGTTATACGTAAATAAAGTTTAGTTCCCTATTTGATCTTGTCCAAGACACGTGCCTTATGAAGCGTCTCGGATCGTTGATCGTCAAGAGTTAGCAACATCTCCCTGAGATAGCTACTCTTGAGCACTAAGTGCTGTAGATTCACTGAATCGTTCGGTCCCCTGGAACAGGGACGTTAATCGTTAGTCTTGTTGACTCATAGAGTTTAGTTCTTTAGAACTAATAACGCTCTTTGAGCACCAAGTCTTCCTCTGACTTAACGAGCTGTGCAGCTCCGCTACACTTGGTAGCATTAGTAGTCAATCTACGCCTGATTCTTTAAAGACTGATCCTCTGTGAGGATGGAAAACTCCACTCCCCTCTCTGAGTCTCAAAAGGTCGCGCTTGATAAGCTGACCGCATCTTTGGGTCCAGAGTATGTGGAGTTCCTTTTATCGCAAGGCCCGGAAGTGCTGACTGCACGTGTTGAGGTCTTCTTGCAGTATGAAGCGTCCCTTCTAGTGCAGATTCAAGACCAAATGGCGTCGGCTATGCCTACACGCTATGTGTCTGTTCCAGACGAAGAGGATAGGCCTCGTCCACTTTGAGTGGAAGTTAAAAAGTACTCAGGAAAGGAGGGTGAAAACCTCATCCTCTGGATCCGTGAGATTGAGATGGCCATGAGATCAGGCCTGATCAAGCTTGACCATCAACAGGTCTCGCTGGCTATCTCAAAGCTCGATGAAAGATCTAGAGAATGGGCCTTGACATGTAGCACGTCGGTCGACTTAGCGTTTCCCACATGGATGTCGCTTAAGTCATAATTGGTACAGGTGTTTTCACCACCTAACCAGGCTTACCGCGTGTGTTCACGCTTTTTATCAACCCATCAGAGTAAGAATGAGTTAACGGACTACGTCCAAGAGCTGAGAACTCTCATGGCTGCTATGCAGTCTGACCCTCTGCCTGAGGCAGCCCATGTGACTATATTCATGGAGGGTCTCCGTACTGGTATTGCCAGAACCGAAGTCTTTCGGGTTCACCCCTCTACATTCGAAGAAGCTGTGAGAATTGCTCTTAATGCTGAGCATAACTTCAAGTCGGCCAGACTTGGCTGGAATGGGTACAACCCTAGCTCTGCGAGAGCAAACTACACAAGTACTTCGGCCGGTAATAGGCCAGAACCGATGGATCTCAGCTATGCTGAAGATGAAGGTGAATTTCAAGCTGCTGAGCAGCAACGTGTTGTACGATGGTGTTATACGTGCGGAAGCACTAAACACTTGCGGCCTGGTCGCCCTTTACGTAGACAGAGCCAGGCTACGAGACAACACTCTACCCCAAGCCAGAAGTCTGGCATGGCACGGGAAAATGCCGACACCCAGTAGGCGCGGGGCGCCCTACTGGGGAAGAACTAGGTTCTGTAACACCTTTAGGAGGTTAAGTTGAACAGGGCTTAGCCCCAAAGAGTTCCATACCTATTAGTATGGAGCGTGGGTACAAGGCTGGCTTGTTGGTCGTTGAGGCGAAAGTTAAAGGCTTCGAAAAGCCTTGGTCGATTTTAATCGATTCTGGGGCATCTTCACGGTTCGTTTAGCGACTGGAAGTCGTGTCACTGTACCTAAAGTTCCTTTGAACTTAGTTATAAGGTTTTTGGAATTTGATAGCATTGAACGCTGTCTTGTCCTTGATTTGGACTCGAGATATGATCTTATCCTAGGTATGGCTTGGCTTGAACGCCATGAGCCATGGATTGATCGGAGGTCGAAGACTTTAGGCGCTTCGCACAATGTTCCTAGCGAAGCTTTGGAGAGTCATGTACCCACCTTTGGTAGGCAAAAAAGCACTATTGGCGCGAGCCTTCGACAGAAGATGTCAATGTGCTGGACATTGGAATGTCTGAGTTAACTAACTCCAATGTTGAAAACATGAATTCCGAGCGTAGCTCGTTGAGTATTAGTGATACGGCACGTACTCCGTTGAGTGTTACTCGTTGTGATAGCGAGTCACTGCATGCTGAAAGCATGGTTGGCCTAGGGCCGAGTTATCAAGGATGTGATTCCTTTGATGTTTGTGGGGTGACACATAAAAATCCACCGAGTGCGGTCGGCCGTGAAGGCACCACACTTGATGTCAGTAATGACATCAGCTCTCGTATAGAGCGTACTACTACTCGTAGTAACCACGAAGACATATCTTACCGACCCCAGAGCGGTGTAAGGTCTCATCGAAGAGACGACCTGGACGCCAGGTGGCAACTGTCAAGCGCCAGGCGTCCGTGCAGTCACATAGTGACAATAGTGATACACTATACACACTTGTCAATGGAGTGACTGGTTAGGTGGAGGACAATGTTAGCCTGGAAACCCTTCCATCTTTGGATGCTCTTTGTGAGCTAGACGAAATGTCTGGTGGCGAATTTAGCCAGGCCTTGAAGGCAGAAGATTTATCCGAATTAGTGCTCATTAGACCCGATGTCGAGTTGAACTCGTCCTCATTAATGGATGAGTCGGTCCTAGATAACACCAAGGCGGCACTCAGTGCCCGAAGTGGATCTTCGATCCCTAAAGATCCTTTGGATCCCTTCTATCCTTTGGTCAAGGAATTTCAAGATGTGGTGTGTCACAATCCACCATCTGTCTTACCTCCCGATAGAGGTGTACGTCATGAAATCGACCTAGTTCCAGGAACTAAATACTGCGTAACACGGCAGTGGCCTTTACCTAAGGAACAGTGTGACGTCATTGACGATTTCTCTCGTGCTAAGCACGCGGTGGGAATGGTGCGGGAGAGTAAGTCTCCCCATTCCACACCTACATTTTGTGTCAAAAAGCCTAATGGTAAGTGGCGTATTGTGCACGCTTATAATAAGCTCAATGCTGCCACTATCCCGGCTTGGACACCAATCCCCAGAAAGAATGTTCTTTAGAATGATATGGTGGGATGTACATTGTGCAGTGATCTCGACTTAGTCGATGGTTATTACCAGCTGCTGATGCGAGCAAGCGATATTCCGCTAACAGCGGTTATTACCCCGAGCGGTATGCTCTGGGAGTGGCTCGTTATACCACAAGGGCTGTCAAATGCCCCGGCTACTTTTAATCGTCTGGTGATGCAACTATTCAGACCTCATCGAGGCTATGCACAAACGTACTTTGATGACATCTTTGTCCATAGTCGTGCAACGAACGGTCGATCTGATGTGGATAATCACATTGATCATTTACGAGCGGTGTTCGAGTGCATGCGCACAAATAAATTGTATGCAAATGCATCTAAGTGTATCTTAGATGCATTTGCATACAATTTATTTGTGCTCCAGGTACGTAGACGTTCCTCCACACTGGGTGGAGTGAACACATAGTCACGCTGGTTCCTAAGGGTCGTGACCATTTGCGCATGGCACCGAGCGCTTTCTTCTCGTTGAACAGCCAACTCCTGTTGCTCATCGAGCGGGTTGGTGATGATTGCATCATCACGGTCAGCGAACGGACTTAACGGAGTTGGAGAATGTACCTCAGACATGGGTGTATCGGAAATTGTCCTTGCATCACCCGCGAGACTGGTATCGCTACCATAGTCCACTGACTCCTCCATTCCGAGATATGCACAAAGAGCCTTTGACTCGTTAGGCGATGAAGACATTGTGCTAAAGCTTTGCGTTACCGTGAGGTTAACCGCAAGCGCACTGACCTCGTTGAAGAACAAAGTTCGATTGCCGTTTGGGTAAACGGCAGTCTGGTAGGGGAGGGTGTAACGGGGATACACATCAAAGGGTACTCGGTACCCTGTGTCGTAGACTCATGGGATGGTATCCCACTGAAAGAGATATAGAATATCATATCGGTTTATAGGAGGCTGACGGTTATCAGCCACGAGATAGGAAAGATCTCGAAAGTTCTTGATTTAGGACATGAGTGCCTAGATTAGGTAATATTAGGAGTAAGATATTCTATAGAGTTATACGTAAATAAAGTTCAGTTCCCTATTTGATCTTGTCCAAGACACGTGCCTTATGAAGCGTCTCGGATCGTTGATCGTCAAGAGTTAGCAACATCTCCCTGAGATAGCTACTCTTGAGCACTAAGTGCTGTAGATTCACTGAATCGTTCGGTCCCCTGGAACAGGGACGTTAATCGTTAGTCTTGTTGACTCATAGAGTTTAGTTCTTTAGAACTAATAACGCTCTTTGAGCACCAAGTCTTCCTCTGACTTAACGAGCTGTGCAGCTCCGCTACACTTGGTAGCATTAGTAGTCAATCTACGCCTGATTCTTTAAAGACTGATCCTCTGTGAGGATGGAAAACTCCACTCCCCTCTCTGAGTCTCAAAAGGTCGCGCTTGATAAGCTGACCGCATCTTTGGGTCCAGAGTATGTGGAGTTCCTTTTATCGCAAGGCCCGGAAGTGCTGACTGCACGTGTTGAGGTCTTCTTGCAGTATGAAGCGTCCCTTCTAGTGCAGATTCTAGACCAAATGGCGTCGGCTATGCCTACACGCTATGTGTCTGTTCCAGACCAATAGGATAGTCCTCGACCACTTTGAGTGTAAGTTAAAAAGTACTCAGGAAAGGAGGGTGAAAACCTCTTCCTCTGGATCCGTGAGATTGTTATGGTCATGATATCATGTCTGATCAAGCTCGACTATCAACAGGTCTCGCTGGCTATCCCAAAGCTCGTCGAACGATCTAGAGAATGCGCCTTGACATGTAGCTCGTCAGTCGACTTAGCGCTTCCCACATGGATGCCGCTTAATCATAGTTAGCTACAGGTGCTTTTCACCATCCTAACCATGCTTA
>JH598543.1:630948-696948 GCA_000173235.2 Hyaloperonospora arabidopsidis Emoy2 | reverse complement strand
TCCAGCAATCGGACGACGCAGCGGCTCAAGCGGCCATCACACCCAGCATGAAGGCGAAATCGCCACTATTGGGTTCTGAACACCATGCTCCAAGGACTAAGAAGCCCACACTCGGTATGTACAACGGATAGGGTGTGCGCCGGGATGTCGGTACCAGCCCTGAAGCCCCCACCTGAGCAACCGTGGCTTACGAAACCACTTCGTGAGTTTAACAATCCTTGGGTCAACCGTCAGCGAATTCCTGCCCCGAAGCGAATCAATACGGGACGATTTTCGGTGCTGTCGGGAATCGATATCCCAAATGTAACGGAGTCGAACCGTTGCATGATACTTTATGTGTAAAGGCACGGAAAAGTCTGAGAAAGGTTCTAAGTGCGTAACGCACTTAGACCTTTTATGTGGTTGGGGTACAGTAACCTACCACAAAGTGTGTTTCACACACGAATGAAGTCACTTTTTGACGTCATTTCATGATGACATTAAAGTACGTCATCAACGCTTATATATATAGTTCAAGCTCGCTGTAGAGACGGCGTCTCATCAAAGTGCGCGTCTAATCTTTTGTCTTTAAGCCCATAACAGTTTAGATTTCTGTTAAATGAATTAAAGGGAATTTATATATGTACCTCACCTTTTTGTTACATGTACCTTACATTTGTTATATGTACCTTACCTTTGTATATGTGCCTCCCGTAAGCTTGTAATTGTCGTAAGACAGGTATATTGTATTCAAACAAACCCCTGAGCCATAAATACTACACTACTGCGGTCCTAAGCTACAGACGACCTCACCTTTTTGTTCATGTACCTCACGTTTGAGCGGCCATCTCCGCCATCTTCTGCCTCTTGCTGGGGCGGGTGTGTTGATTGTGACTTTCCTGCTGACATTCTCCGCATTGACGCTTTCGCTGACTCCGACTATCCAACACCCACTCAAATGCAGAAGGATCACGCATTGTTGTGTTCTGCTGGGAGCTTCTTCCCCTCCACCCTTCGGTCGTCCGCACGAACGGACAACGGCAGGATCGCGGATGGTCAAAGCTTCCTCCTAATCGAAACTCACCAACGCTTCGTATAGGATACACCTTTGATGAGGACCTAGCTTTGCAGCTCTTTCCTGGATACCACCCATCATCTCCTCGTGGGTCCTCGATTGCCCTCGCCTCTTCCAACGCCTCCGGAACCGGTTGTACAAGGTACCAATTGTTGATGAAAGTGTCCTGTTGCGATTTTCCCACCAGTCGCTATGATAAACCCTAGATTTGGTGTACGCAAGGGATGCCCATGGTCCGGGAGAAAATACTAGTGCATCTGTCGTCGTCAGCCAACGACATAGCCTCCTGATATTTTAGCCGCGCCTGCAAGAAACACATCGCCATCGGTGAGATGCCAAAGAATTTAGGGTGCCTTTTCAGCACTCAATTGAGTCATTGCGTAGTGCGAAATCTGCCTTATAACGCTCGACCAAATTTTGTTACGCTGTTGGACGATATAACGAGTTCGCTGGAAAGCGTGAGTTTGAACGATGGAATTTTGCTGTTCCTTCTTTGCCAGCTCGATCGCGTAACAAACGGTTAGAAGTTCTCCTGTCGAAACTTTAATCTAACACTTCAATGTTGCGTGTGCCCCTTCTAAGCGTGACGTCACTCGATGCCTACAGTGCTCGCAAGTATTGGTCCAGACGCCAACAAAGTTTTTCTTGTTCGTCAGCCAGTTTTTTTCCACATAGGTAGCCACAGCAGTTGGGACATTGGCTTTGACTTCTTCCCAGCGCTGCTCGTATTCTGCTTCTGTTTTCGAGTCGCACAATGCCACCCAGAGCCTCATGAATCAGTTCCAGTCATCGTCAGAATCCGATGTAAATGCCTTTCTGGTTTGGGCGAGGATGTTTTTGTTGATGTGCCAAATACAGAGAAGGTTGGCGGCGGTCGGAAAGACGCTTGAAATTTCTTTCATCAATGCTATCTAAAGGTCGGTAACAAAAACAAATTGCTTCTCAGGGTTACTTTAACAGCGAGCAAAACCTGTTCCAAGGCGTCGGCAAGGGTAGGCGTAAGCGAGAGGGCCAGAGGAAATCATCAATGCATGAAGATGCGCACCTTTTTATTTGTCCATTGCCCACTTGTAATTATCTTTGTTCTCGTTGCGTAGGAAACACAAAACATTGTGAAGGTTTGATTTGTTGTCGTCACCCCCGTTCCGTGGAGCAGTTGCAGTTTGTACCGAAGAGAGAGGTTGGCCAACGGAATCTAAGGTTGCGGATTCCGTGACAAGCGTTTGGCGTCAAGCTCTCACCAATTCGTCTAGTACGTAGAATCAAGTGGTGAGACAACTTGCGGAATGTTAGCTGGCGATTTTGTAAGCATTTTCGGGAACAATCAGTAGGTGTTTTAACGCCCCACGTTCGTCACGGCGCAGAGAATGCACGATTTGCCGATCCACAAAAGAATTTAGCAAAGCTTCTGGAGGGGACCGCCCTGCCAGCATCCCCACCTTCATCGCGAATTTGACATCGCAGATATCACGGTGCGTGGCATTACAGTTAGGGTACATCGCTCGCACTGTGCAGAGAATATGACGAGGGGCGATCCCCGACCTTTCCTGTTGCTAGATCACTTGTCTCCGGTTCTAGTCCAATGTCTTGGCAGCAGCGTATGCAAAGAGATTTTCGGCAGGATTGTGGTTGTGGTTTTCATTGCAGACCTCCAACCTCCACGTGCCATCAAGATGCTTGAATCAGACAAGGAACGGGCACTCTGTTCTGGCCGATGTCGTGTTCCGCACTTGAGTATTCTTTGCTTTATAATTTCCTGCATGCTCACAGAGCAGATCGAGGTTCTTCACCAAGGCTCTTTTCTTGTTCCCAACGGTTAGAGATCTTACCTTTATGACACGAAACCCCTGTGACTTAGCGAAGGCTTGCGACCCGTTTAGCGCTTCTTCCATTGTCTCATATTCTCCTGGTTCTGGCGCCACTATCTGCGAGTCGTGTAGGGGGCATGAAGGAGGCTTTGCATCGGGGATCGTGGTGCTTTCGAGTACAGAAAGCGCCATTTCTGCGTCGAGATCGAGGGGAGTCATGCAGGGAGGTTGGAGAGGGCGTTGCTATAGAGCTGGTGGTGCTCGTGGCGCTTTCTGCGGCTGGGAAATCCATGTGTGTGTCGAGATCGCGCTCAGGGGTTGTAGCTGATGAGGCAAGGTTAGTAAGGGGACGCGGCAGATCGGGGGTAGGAGACGCGTTGAACAGTAGGAGACGAGGCCGCCAGACAGTGGAATGAGGTACATACAACAAAAGTGAGGTACATGTAACAAAAAGGTGAGGTACATTTATAAATTCCCTGAATAAATAGAAACCAGTCTTTCATTTGCAACCTTTGTAACGTGTGTACCGGAGGATGGTAAACCGCGTCCAAGCCTTATCTACCAACCGTTCATCTATCGGTGAGGCAGTCGGAAGACGCACACCCGAACCTCGCTGCGCGCACGAGAAGACAGTACAACCGCTTCATCGCAGGTGCATGAAGGTGTGTGTTAAGGCAGTGCCTGGGAGCTTTAAGCGCTCGCCTATACTTGGTAGCACAAGTAGTCCTTTCCACGACCCGTCTCTACGTGAGCGTGTCAGTGAGGATGAGCCTCAATGTTGAATAAGCTCAATTTCTTCCACTACTCTTAATAACCGAGGGAGGTGGCTGAACATATGGCTCAGGGACTTAGGGACCAATCCCTGGCATATTTGCTGAGTTTTCCGCCAGAGCAACACGTTTATCAACTGGAACAGTTTAAAATGCTCGTGGTTACACAGCGGATGTCCGCGTTTAAGGCACGAAGCCATAATGTGACGAAGTCTATAAGTAAGAGTCATGATGAGCTTCTGCGCGAGCAGGCTCGGAACGAGGCGCTCAACAGAACTGTTGAGACTCTCTCGATCCTGTCTATTCAGCCGAAATCTATTAAGATGGACCCTCCTAAATTTGATGGCATTGTCGCCCGCACTAATGTACTCTGGCTTCTAGCCGTGGAGCAATGTGGTGTGGCGCAGCTTATCGATGACGACACCAGAATGGTATTGTAGGCTATGCTCCATTTGCGGGGTCAGGCCTCTCAATGAGCTTACTCAGCGCTTATGGCAGACAGAGAAGCGTTCCAATCATGGGCGATCTTTAAAACAACGATTTCCGCCATGTATCATCCGTCGAACGTCGAACTGGTGCTTCAGGTGCGCTTCGTTAGTTCGCGACAAGCGCAGCAATCCTTGCGAGACTATGTGCAGGAGATACGCTCGCTGTCGACGTCTATTAGTGTGGGTCCGATACCGGAACACATTAAGGTGCCCACGTTCCACGATGGACTGCGGCATGGTACAGTGCGACAGGCCCTTTTCAGAAAGGTGCCGTCGACAATAGAAGAAGCAATTGAGATTGATTTAGTTAAGGAGCAATCCTACAACAGTGCTTCGGTTAGGCCTTGGCAAAAGGTCTTCAGCCACTCCAATGGAGTTGGGCAATGCAGATGTTGTCTGCTACAATTGCGTCAAGCGCGGTCATATGATGGCTTGCTGCTATGAAAAAGTGAGCGCTGGCGCGAAAGCGTCTAGCAAGAAACTTTCCAACCCAAGAGGCAGTGCAAAGAACCAGCATGCTAGACGCTCGGATTCCACATCGACCAAGCATGTGTCGGGAAATGCGGTAGCTCAGTACGGGCGGGATACCCTACTGACGAGGACTTTGAAGCTACCCCAACATTCAGAGATGTTGAACAAATAGGTAGCATAGTCCCCGAGGTACCAAACAAATGGTTTTCAAACATGCTGATTATAGCGCCCAAGTGCGAGGCTGTGACCTGGTGATGACCCTTCTCGTAGATTCGGGTGCATCACAGAACATTGCTAATCTCGCGGCTTGGAAAAAGAGTCCTACGACTTATGAGCCGCTTTGCCGAGATGGCAGCGTGAAGAAGCGATTGTTCGTCTAGCAGACGGAACGCTAGTGAAATCAGAGGGAGTTTACGTTGAACTTGTCTTCAGTTTCAGTGACTTTTCGTGCAAAGAGAATTTCACATTGCTAGGCATGGAGAGTACGTATGACCTCATCCTAGGCATACCTTGGCTGGTAAAACACCAACCATGGATAGACTGGCGAACACGCACAGTCCCTGGCTGTACGCAATACACCGGAAAAAATGTGCTCTTGCGAGAGGCTAACTAAATGATTCTGTGCTCAATGCAGTCAAGGGTGCGTTGACAGTGAGTCAAACTTTACCAAGGACAAACCATCTGGATGAGTCTGGTGTAGTTAATATTGAGCTGACAGTAAGTCAGGTGTCGCAGGAACCGGCACAAATCCAAGGGCCTGGTGCGATTGTAAGCGTTACGTTAGCTACAACAGAAACGATACCCAATTCAAATTCAAGGAATGTCGTGGTGCGACGTGTGACGTGCACCATACTAATTGTAAAGACGATCAAAGGCACGTCGAATAGAGCGACCTCTGGATCATTCTCGGTCCAAGAGGACGTACATACAAACGAAATGTTCGAGGCCGTCAAAGACAAGATGCCGGAAGCATCCTCGACGGAGGTGTTCCAGCATATATTGGGATCTTCACAGCTATTCTCTCGGAGATGACGTGGGATCTGTTACTGCCCGAACTAAAGGAAGGAAAGATCCACGAGATATTAGCGCCAGTTCTAAAGAAGATCTTGGTGGACTGTTGCTCTTCGCCCACAAGGGACGAGAGCGTCTTGGAGACCGACAAGACAAAACGACTCCCTGCTCAAGGCTGGGACGCCTTGAAAAGCAGTCCGCTCTATGAAGTTTTGTGGAAACACCTTGGTGTATTTCCTATATAGAAGTCCCGAACTGCCTAATAGGGGTATCCGGCACGATATTGGCTTGGATCCTGGCACCAAGTATTGTGTGACCAGGCAGTAGCCTTTGCCGAAGGAACTGGTCGACTACATCGACCGGTTCTTTGACAAGAGAGCCAAGGCGGGACATGTACGTGAGAGAAAATCGCCTCACTGCAGCCCGACCTTTTGTGTGCGTAAGGCAACAGGTGATTGGCGCGTAGTTCATGCTTACAATAAGTTGAACACGGCCACCATCCCAGCGCAGAAACCGATCCCGCGCAAAGATGTCCCATTGAACTCAATGGGGAAGTCAATTATCTTTTCCGCATTGAATTTGAAGGATGGCTACTATCAGGTACTCATGAATGATACCAATGAAGCCAAGACGGCAGTTAGCACCCCAAGCGGTATGCTGTGGGAGTGGCTGGTGATTCCGCAAGGGTTAAAACGTACCAACTTCATTCAACCGGGTGGTCGCTCATGCGATGCGTCCACACCGTGCTTACGCGCCTCATTGCTTTGACGATGTATTCGTGCATAGTAGGGGTGAGGACGGATTGAGTGAAATACAATTGCACAAACGTCGTTTAGAAGTTGTGTTGCAGACTCTGGGGAACGCCCAATCGTACGTCAACTTGCAAAAGTGTGTCATAAGATCTCCGAAATACCTGTACTGGGCTGCATCGTGGATAACACGGTGTTAGAGCAGACCCAGAAAAGGTTAAGGCTATTAAGGAATGGCCAGTCCCACGACATGTGAAGGATCCGCGTCAGTTCATTGGAATTGCTAATTACTCGCATAAATACAGCAAGAATTATACAAAGCGAACTAAACCAATGTCTGACCTCCTGAAAAAGGAGGCAGAGTAAACTTGGTCTGAGGCTCACATAGATGCCTTCACTTCAGTGAAGCAACCACTTGTAAAGGCTCCGATTGTGGCTTTGCCAGACGCAAATATGCCTTTTAGTGTTGTCTGCGATGCGAGTAATGTCGCTATCGGCAGTGCACTTATGCAAAAGATGATGACGGCATTGAACGTGTCATCTCGTATCAGTCCCGCCTTTTAAAGACCGGAGCCGAATTATCCCGTGCTCGACAAGGAGCTGATTTCTATAAAGTATGCTCTTCTTTAGTTTCGAGTGCACCTATTGGGCACCGAACTTTTTGTAGTTTACACGGGTCACGCATCACTGCGGACCGTGATAAAATTGCCGTTAGTGTCAACTAGGATGGCGAGGTGGATCAAATTCATATCAGAATTTAAAGCTCGAGCTAAACCCAAGCCGGGGAAGTCAAATGTCTTGGCTGACGCGTTGTCGCGCAGATCTGACTTCGAGAAACGACAACTTGAAGAAATGTCTCGTGCTACAGCAAGAATTGAGTCGTCAACACTGGCAGCTCTACGGGTTGACCATGTGCAAAACACTCTGACCTCTGATATAAAGGAGAGCTACAAGCAGGACTAACATTGTCGTTTGCTCATAGATCACTTTGGTGGACGAAAAGTTACTCTTCCGTCGCACCTCAAGGCGAAGCTTAACTGTTTTAGTTTAGTGATGGCCTATTATGGCATCAACTGTGATCCATTGAGAATCTATGTCTCCCACGACACAGATCTCAACCAGAAGATTCTTGACAAGCTTTTTGACGCACCATCAAGTGATCATCTGGGCCGTGAGAAGACATTACTACTAGTGTCAGATGAATTTTGGTGGCCACACCTATATTGATGGGTAGTTAATTATATTCGATCATGCGAAGAGTGTCAGCGCGTAAAGTCTACACCTTCTAGTTACTCGCCTATGAAGTCACTACCAATACCAACTGATTGTTGGAAGTCGGTCAGTTTGGACTTCATGCTTGGCATGATACCTGACCATAAAGTCAGGTCTGGTCTCGTCGTCTTTGTTGACAGAATGAGAAAATTGGTGCATTTGTCACCGTGTAATACCAAGCTTTCAGGCAATGAGGAAGCTTTCTTGTTCCTGGATCATAGACTAAACGGGATGCCAGAGGTCATAGTTCGGATCGGGATCCACGTTTTACGTCAGGATTTTGGTGCCATGTGTTTGAGCTGCTTCGTAGAAAGCTCCACATGTCTACCGCCGATAATCCCCAAACCGATGGCCAGACCGATAGGGCCAATCGTGTTGTGGCAGATGTATTTCGCACGATAGCAGCTCCCAAGAAATGGAGCAAACATTTGCCATTCGTGGAGTTTGTTATTAACAACAGTGTTCACGCTAGCACGGGTAAAACATTGTTTTATGTTAACGGACTGCGCCATCCTCGGATGCCAGTATCGTTTATGCGCAGTCAGAGGCTTAGTGGGGGAGAGCCCCTCACTACGCTCGGAGCAAATGCAGAAGAGCGTAATGGTTTCGCCAATGTTATGGCAGAAACTCGCTTTAGTTACTCTGCCAGTGCCAAAGTGGTCACGACACAAGAGAGTGTCAAGTCGGATTCACGACACACGCTGTCAGTGCTCCAAAGCAATGACGATAGCTCGTCATTAGCAGCAACGATCCATGACATACCTCTTGGTGGTGTTATTGGCGAGCTGGATGCAAAAAGTGATGTTCAACGCTTTGTGGATGAGCGATTAGCCATCACACTTAAGGTCCGTGGCGCTATGGCAAGCGCACAGGACAAGCAAAAGCGATATGCAGACCAAATTGGTCGCAAAAATCATGAATACTTCAGCGTAAAAGACAAAGTACGAACCAAACTATTGCCACGATGTATCGGGCCTTTTACTGTGGTAGAGGAAGTCGGAAACCTAATATATAGACACTCCCTCCCACCATACATGAAGCCACACCCCGTCTTTTACGTGGGTCGTTTAAAACGATATATAGATCCACAAGAGATCACATATCCGCATGGGTGTAACGTGAGCGATCACATCGATGACCATGCGACAACCGACGATGCCGGGGAGAGGAAGGCGTCGATGGAACACTATCAGCCGATGAGCGACCCCCTCCCCTATTCGGACTTGCGGACCGAAGAGGACTGCGCGTCGAACGCGCGCCTCTCTTTAACAATTGCTCCAGAGGGTCGACCTGGATCTTCAACCGGTCGTACCCTCGACGCGCCTTCGTACGGGCGTCGTGCTAAGTCGAGGTCAGTTGCAAAACTTGACTCTCGAGAGCCACGATTCGGCTCTCGACAGTAGCGCCATGCGCCTGCGTCTGAGCAGTCGACGAGTGGGTCGCAAACAGACGAGCATAGTCAATGTTCGTATCGTGCACCACCGTTCCTTTGGACATTGAAGGGAATCAACGCTCCTTTGTAGGAATATTGATTGTTAACCGGCGAAGGAAGCAGAAGCTTTAAGTCTTGTCCAATGGAAAGGGTACCTCGAGCAGTTTGACCCTTGGGAGCCGGTTGACGCGTTTCGTGTCGACGTGCCTGGGCTGGTTGCTGCTTACGAGCAGGCATATCAGCTGCGCCCGCTCTGCTAAGTCCCAATGGACTAGCGAAAGCAGCGTAGCGAGAAGAAGCAGGGGGTATGTTACCACCCACTAGATTACGCGCGCGCTCCAGCGCGAAGTTCATTCGCTGCGACCGCTGCCTTGCCACCTCAGGATGTGGCTTGGTACGTTGCCCAAATGCTGCTTCGTATTGTTCGGTTTTTTAGTTGGGAAACAATACGACAGAAATTGGGAAGGTAATTCCAAGTCTCTTTCCTTCTTCCTTCCACGTACGGAAGATGCCATACTACTTATGTGCGTCAATAGTTGCACGCACTAAACGCGGTGCAATAGACCCATCCGCAACTGGCCATTCGGTTGGAGGAGGCATCGGTGGGATACTACAAGATCATAGCCCCCTTCAAACCAGCGCGCTTGCGACACAGATGGACGGAGGTCCAGTACCCTTGTAGGAGCTTTATGCTCTGGTTCGTCGAAGTCGGACTCCCCATTGTGAATGTCTTGTGAATGTCCTGACGTTCGGACGAGACGTTGATACTCAAAGAAGCTGATGATCCTTCGAGGGTAGCGCTCTATTTAGTGATCGTCGAGCTGATAGTAGCTGAATCAACCAACCTTGTTGTTGGTAGACTATGAAGTCAATGTAACATCAATAGAGTTGTTTACAGGAGCGGTTTGTGCATCGGTTATGGAATCAACTGGTCCATCCCCGTGCCACATACGCTCACTGTCATCATCATCCATTGGTGACGTCAAGGGGGTAGACTCATTGTAGTCTACCAATGATCCAGGGTCATCCTCCACATTAGATGTGTGAGGTGAACACCATGATCTGTCGATGACGAGACCGCTGTCATAGCAGTCGGCGTCGTGACACTAGCATCTGGTGTCGTCGTCATTTCATCGCGACGCTCACGCTTAGTGGTAGGAGATGTGATCGCCTTCGCAGGCAAATCACCGTCCTTCCCACGTTTAGATGGCATGAGAACGCCGTATGGTGTCGCTTAGAGAAAGAGCGCACTCACAGGCAATTCAGACGAGCAATCACAGATGACGAGCGGCACGTCTTTGTCGACTCACTATCAAGTGCTTCTCCTTCAATTCGATATTGACAGAATGCGAACAATCGTTTTGAATCTGGGGGTGGTGTAACGGTGTCGGACCGTTGCATGATACTTTATGTGTAAAGGCACGGAAAATCTGAGAAAGGTTCTAAGTGCGTTACGCACTTAGACCTTTTATGTGGTTGGGGTACAGTAACCTACCACAAAGTGTGTTTCACACACGAATGAAGTCACTTTTTGACGTCATTTCATGATGACATTGAAGTACGTCATCAACGCTATATATATAATTTACGCTCGCTGTAGAGACGGCGTCTCATCAAAGTGCGCGTCTAATCTTTTGTCTTTAAGCCCATAACAGTTTAGATTTCTTTTTAATTAATTAAATAAAAATCAGTGTTTCATTTGCAACCTTTGTAACGTGTGTGCCGGAGGGTAAACCGCGTCCGAGCCACATCTACAACAAGCAGTCATCTATCGGTGAGGCATTCGTAAGACGCCCACCCGAACCTCGCTGCACGCAAGAGAAGACGGTAAAACCACTTCCTCGCAGTT
This sequence comes from Hyaloperonospora arabidopsidis Emoy2, assembly GCA_000173235.2. Taxonomy (NCBI): domain Eukaryota; phylum Oomycota; class Peronosporomycetes; order Peronosporales; family Peronosporaceae; genus Hyaloperonospora; species Hyaloperonospora arabidopsidis. The sequence continues at coordinate 686,044 of JH598543.1, read as the reverse complement.
ACCTGAAGGTGTGTGTTAAGGTAGTGCGTGGCAGCTTGAAGCCCCGCCTACACCGGACCAGAAGATTACAGAGACGGTTCCTGCACTGGCACCGCCAATCGTTGTTATGACAAATCTTTACTCTCAATAGTCGGTTCATCCGCTACTTCTACCACCACGCTTGTCCCTTTCCCCAAAAAAGCCAAGAAGAAATAGGCTTTTCGCTCAAGAAAGCGCCAATTCTACCTATACCAATGTTGCTGACTCTGAAGGGGCGTGTGAAGTACCTGAAGAATGTCAGCCGCATAAGTAACGAACAGTAGCACGCTATTTCCATGGAACGCGCTCCACCGAAGTCTCGCATGACTTTAGGGAGCCTGAATCGTCTCTGCCATTACGAGAAGGGATTACGCGGGCGACCGGCTATTGCTTGGCAGTGGCGCAAGCCTTCACCAAAGCAGCACTGGACGGTCCAGCGGATAATCTGTAAGGTCTGATGACTAGTATCGAGCAAGGCATCAAGTACACAGGATTATTGCACAAGAAAGAGCAATTAGCTCATGATCTACGAGTGGTGGTCAATCTTAATGTTCACCGGGGTTGGTCTTCTATGCCACAACAAAAGTCAGTCAAAAAGCTGTGATCGAATCTACAGGACTATGCTGCTACACCGTCGGATCGGGGCTCGCTAAATCGGTGAAACCGAATGGGGAGCAGTAAAACTATTGGAATATTGGCCGTTTCCTTGCATAGTGACATTATGTTCTACAAGGGCGAGAAGAGAGATAATAACCCGACCGGTCTGGTCGGCCGAAAATACTGTTCGACTATCGAGATGTGGTACGACAAGGCAGTAAACACGGTGATTGAATACCAAATTTCTTTTTCTGCGTGCGCCGATGAAATACTTGCTGTAAATTCGACCCATTACGGAACCACCCGCTCGTTTTAGGGTTCTCTAAGCGGCACTATTCGCTTTTCTTTTTTCGAATCGCGGAGCGGGAATTATTGGACCTATCCAATATATCAACGGGTCGAGAGATACTGTCAGTAATGGCTCAGGTTGCTTCAGGGGTGCCCAGCGGGGTATCAGTTCCTCAAGATCCCCTTCCTTCGTCGGACAACACTAGAACACAACTTTTTCTTGATGCCTCGCAGCTCGATTCGTGGATGGGTAATGGCGGTGACCAGCCAGCGATTCACACGCCACTCTACCGTGTGAGCGACCCCGACCGGCAGGTTTTCAGTCCCCTTCCTTCCGCTGAAGACGCGAAAGCGGTTTTACGCCTTATAAACTGGTGATCAGCACACTGAGAGCGTCCTTCAGCTTCGTACCATAATTAAGTCACTTTCCGCGCTAGTAACAAGAAAAGGATAATGAACGTATGAAATTCATATTAGATTTTTCTCTTTGCTGTTGACTTTCATCACTTTTAAGAAAAAGGATAGCCACGGATCGTGAGAAACTCCTTTTAACACAGTTTGCTGAAAGGTTGCCGTGGCAAGACTGTCTCCCATTCAACATTCGCCGCCACCAATAGTGATCTGTAGTGCTCCGCAGGAGGAACAAGGAAAGAAATACGAGCATATTTAACCTCAACTCAAACTGGTTAAGGAGCAACATTCGCTTTCATTATCAATCAAGAAACGACGCTTCGAAGACCATGCACCCGTGCGTCTCTGACGTGGAAAACCAAGGATTCAGGCCAACGTTCGGTTCTGGCAGAGGACAAGGAGGCGAAGACAGCGGCTTCTTAGACCCCGACAAAACTCAATGGCTCCATATCGAGTTGTAATGCTGTAGATTTAACTACAGCGGAAGAGAGTGAAGGCAAGGATCCGTCCATACTCTGTCCTTTCTCCTCCAAAGAAAAGAAAAGGGAAGCTATCGATCACCAGAGGATTGCATCTCAAGTAGCGACAGTCCATGTCCTACTCAACCTGAAGAACAATGAGTGGACAGCATATCGCAAGCTGCTCGTACGATTGCATCGTCTGCCAGCTCTGACATTACCGATGGGCGCTCGGGCGACGACTACCCCGGCCGACCTGAAGGAGTTTGAAGGCCAACCATGTATTCGTTCCGTCGTCACAACGGCTACAGGTAATTGTCTCGCCATGGAGATTGCGCAGTCAACTGCGGATAATATTCTGGAAGACCCGGGCAGGTCATTGAAGCTCACAACAGCTAGCCTGAAATATGGAATCAAGTATTCCGGGATGCCAGCACGCCCACGACCAAAAAATTATCTTTTACATAACGTTCGCGAGGATGGTCTGGAATGTCCCGCACTGAATCGAAGCCCCAGTTTAGGTGGTATCTGGAGGATAATGTGCCCAGTTCTTGCTCCAGAACGGCTATTGTTCTAGATGACACGTGGCAGACAACGACACGGTAGGGACGGCTGCCATTTTTCTTGCATCTAACCATCTGTCATTCAGCTTCTCGAATAACAGTCATAGTGTTGGAGATAATCGAAGAACGTTCCAACTACCGTCTTCCGGTACAATTGTTGGGATGAGACTTCAGCGGAATATCCGCTGTCAATCTAAGATTTTTATGGACAAGGTAGTTGCTACAAAGATCGAGATACCAGCAAGCCCTCCACCTATTTTGCAGTATCGTGAGAATCATTATTCAGCCATCATTCACTCTGGACGTATTAGTCAGTTTTCGGTCTTTGAAGCGGAAGCGAACCAGCTCGAGTCTCCGGCTGAGGATCCGACAAAGCATCGAAACTGCACGCGATTCGTTGCGTCAGGGAAGACGGACACCAAGGTGCCAGCGTCTGAGATTGAAGATACCACCATAGGTACAGGTGCTCCACTTGGGCAAGTCAGGACTCAGCCCACAAACGTTCCAAGGCTAATGGAAAAATGCCAGGCGATCGCTGTAAAGGAGCACAGTATGCTTCTTCCTGCACTACAAGTTACGCCTCCGCTTGGGCCACGTTAAGCACCATCTCCAGATCTCAAACAGGGGCACAGCTTATCGCTCGAGATAGGCTAATCGACCGGGGCAATGGTGACATTTCCGTACACCGCGATCGTCTCAATAAAAAAGGTAGCGTGGGGACAGCATCTCCGCAAATGGACCCCAGGGTTAAGGCTACGACCGCATAGGTAGCGAGGAATATCCCTCGGTGTGGGAGATGTGGGTATCAGAATGGCCAAATCCCCAGCAGATCCTATTTCTCACCTCTGATAGGTCCACGACTGAGTGGCAGCACGCTGTACGAAACGCACCGAGCCATTTACGTTGGCTCATCAAAAGTTTGATGTTGCCGGGGGAGCTTCTGCAGATTCTGGACGCTTCGGTCATTGTTCTGTGAATGGCGGAGAGTCGGCGGGAATGTGTCGTAGATTTTATGAGGTGCGACCGTGGAACACCAATGGATTAGCATACGCAAGTCTGGATTGACCGCTAGCTCGAAAATACAAGGCGTTCGGTTCACTTTGGGCTGGCGCCACTCACGGACATTTTGCATGGTTGAACCAAACTTGACGCGAAAACCTATGCTGGGGACAACATGATCAAACTCTGTTATCCACAGCGTTGGACAGAGCTCAGTCCCCACCTGCTGTGTGCACTCATCAACGTCTTGTAGATGGCTTGCCATCAGGCTCCAGGTCCAGGAGTACCTAACAAAGTCCGGGCACATATTCAGCGCATCTCAACCAATACCAGATATAGGGAGGTTTGCAACTCATCCACAAAACCGGCGGATTGGGAGGCACTCAAACGATTTATCTACTTCGGGATGGCAAGTCCGGATGAGGAAGATCAACCTTTTTACTATGGGCACCTCACGGGATTTCTTTACGACACGCTAGTACAGATCGGACCTACATACAACGGCCGAGTAAGGTGCCACACTTTGTTACAAAGCTTCGAACCCAAGTCAGCACTTCGCTTTTCCTCATTAAAGCGAGAGCCGGATCGGAGAATTCTCACTCATATTTCTGTGGATTTTCGAAATACATACGACAGCAATGGATGAAAGACTGGCGCCGAACACCGTTGAGCCGAAGGCCGCTGGTGTGGTGCATTCAAGAAACGCACGTAGCAAACGCGAAAAGATGTTGCATCACTACACCTGGGACGGCGGCGGATGTGGGAAAAAAAGGTTGACCAGGAACAAGCGCCAATGTCCTTCTGACGTTTCGGCTCGTCGAACGATCGGGGGGTAGGTATTCTGATTTCTCCCACGGCGGTGGGAGCTGCAGTCGTTTGAAACGAAGACAAATGGAATCCATGGGCAATAGGGGTGCAGGTGCACGAAGTGTTTTTACTCAACGTTTTCGTACCAAATATACGAGCGGAGCGCGAAGTTTTCTATCAGGGCTCCGTAACTAGAAAATGTCATCCAGCAAAATAGTCCTGCTGGGGTGATTTTCATTGTGTCCTAAGCCCGCAGCTCGATCGGTTATGCTCACGAAAGATAAGCCATCCGGGGATTCTAGCACTTAGCTCACTGTTGGAGGAGACAGCCTAAGGTGATACTAGACTTTTACGTGAGCATGCTAAGGATGATGAGCTCGACACGAGACATCATTACACGTACTGGACCAAACCGACGGCTAGCAGGTTTGACCAGTTCTACGTTATACATTCATGGAATCCGGAAGTCCTCTGGGTATCTACGACTCCCCCACCTCAATTTTTCGAATATGAGCAGGTGGTGCTGTATTTACGGGGCGAAACATTTGTGTGGAAGATCTCAGCAACAGCACCAAATTACCTATCCTATTCGCTCGAACAGACCAGACCGAGTCTTGACACATTCTATTAAGGAGATGAAGAACGGGGGGTACCCCTTCTACTCAGTCTTGTGATGTCCATAATGCAGGGAGCACACATTGTATTAAGGTGTTAAGGAATCGAAAAAGCAGCGGCGAAAACGCTACGTAGCGAAGCTACGCCAGCGCAATAGGCGACTGTTTGAAACGCAATGGCAATGTATACCAGCCAAATTTAAAAGATGCTTCGGGACCATCTCGCTCGTCTGGTAAAGATTATGGAGCGTTCATTAAAGCGGCTTCTATGGTCATACAGGCGAATAACAGCATCAACAAGTCCCTTCCTGGCGGGAGCGTCACGGATCGGCATTTCCGCGAACATTGTCGATTGCGGATTAGTTCGAGTCAGATTGGGCGCGGGTGCTAAGCAGGAGTCACGCACCGTCCCGTTGGCTATATTATCTTCGAAGCTGCAAGAATTTGCGACCGTACCATCGGAGCAAAGACTCAGCCGGATATAATGATAGGCTGGTGCGTCATATGACGGAATTCGGTATGCTCTCATCTACTCCGAGCTTAATCGCCATAAATTGGCCGTCCCCGATGGGCTAAACAACGATTAATACAAGGATGCGACAGCGATCAAAGTTCCCGCTTTGGTCATCACCAGCAACCAAATACTGACGGGGCCGGAGCTACCCCTTCTTTTCTCGGTCCCTTATAATTACTCTTCTGATAAAAGGCGACTCCGAAGACACTAAGTGTTATGGACCGATGACTTTTCTGCAAACAGGATACAAAGTCTTTGGGAAGGTGCTGGCAACCCGGCTAGAACACTCTTCACCTAGAGCTATCAGCGATTTGCAACAAGGATTTGTTTACGGGCGTAAATGTCGAAATCAGTAATGATGATGATGGCTCACCCTACGACTGCAGCCTGGCAAGACGACGTGACAGCCGAGTTGAGCAAATACATCTTACTATTGGACTTGAAAAGGCGTAGGATACGGTGGATAGTGATTTTCTGTACGAATCTCTACACCTGTTCGAGTTCGACGAACAGTTTTTTGGCTCATTCGGCGCATCCATACGGGCACGTCAGTATGCTTTGTCGTAAACGGGTGCCAGTTTACGCACTACCAGTGCGATCGGGCATTCGGCAATACTGTCTACTAGTGCCACTGTTTTTACTTTACTAGTTGTGGAGGTGACAGGTCTAGCATTACAGCTGAACAGAATCAGGCACCATGACTTCGTCAAGCTCCCCCAGTTATCTCAACCTATGTTTGGTCGCTGTCATGCGGAGGCGTCATCGCAGGTCAAGCACCGGATGCTGCGCAGGATCTAACGCAGGGCATCACGTTGTACCAAGAGAACAATGGAGTGCACTGGAGGTGCATCGGACCATCTTGGCACTTTCCACTAAGTCGCCAGCCGAATAGCAGGCTCTCAGATAAGAACTGCAAAACCACGGACTCGTTTTCGCGGCGCACCCACTGCTTCCCCGATTTCCGTGGGCAGTCCCGCACAGTACGCCAAATCGGCACATTCCAGCAGCGCTTAACGGCAAGCCTTTTGCTTTCACAAAATAAAGTCTGAGCCCGTCCTCTAGAGAATTGCTTGGACCGAATGAAATCCAGGGCGGGGAATGACGAATGGCACCGCGAGGCACTTTGCCAAACACCAAAGCAAGTATGGGACCATAGTTAGCGCCTTACGTCTTATCGAGTCTGGAAGGGGTATCAAATCGCTACGAGATAACTCATCTTGCAACATGCAAAGCAACGCAAGAACAACACCTGCCGAAAGCAATTATGCTGTCGAGAATGGGGGAAGTGAAGATATTGGCCCACGTGTTACGGTAATGCTCATACGCCGAAGCAATTTGGAACAATTTATTCGAGCCATAGACGGGGGATCGTGCATCTCGACGGGTCACACAACAACTTTTAGTTCGTGTGCAAGAAGACGTATCGTCACCACACCCCACGCACCGGAAGGCCTTCCTAGCGGACCAGTTTCTAGAGGATTATGAAGCAGCTGAGCGAATGTGGAAGCGGATATGGCACATTCTCGCGACAATGTTTTAAACCAAGCTTTGGGCTGACTGGAACGACGCGGTCTATCAGGCAGCCACGAAAGACATCACAAGCACCACGACTAGTATTTGGGCTACATTTATCTGCCAACGTCGCGCAGTCACGACAAGTGAGCATCAACAAGTGTCATTGGCTATTGGAGGTGCCATGCTGTATGCATGCATCAAGTCACTTGAGCACGAACCAGAAGGTCACCAGGCAATAATGGGTCCAGCCCCGGTCAGCCACAGTACCCTCCGGCGCTGAAATCATGGTTGAGGCTATATCAGAGATCTTGCACGTAGTTATATTTGTGTAAAAAGGCCATCTGAACACAAAACATTTCTTTGAAAGGTGACCAGTTTATGAAATCATTTGATCTGTCCTTTTTGGTAAGAAAGGGGATGGGGAATTAAGGGGAGAGAGAGATGGGGCATATGCTAATCCTACCTGATCATTCCCATTTATCGAAATACAAGACTTTTAATTTAGCTCTAGATATTGTTTGTATGCATTATCCAAGTTTTTAGTCCAAGATATACTATTTACATTCTTCTTAAAGTGAAGTGCCGTCCTTTCTAACTGTGATGATGTCTTGAACGGACACGTATCGTCATAAGAGGGCTATCAATTTCTAAAACAGAACTACTTGCTCAATCGAGGTAAGTTCTACTATATTTACATGCATGGTCGCTACGTGCTCGTGCTATTCTCATAGTTTTGCACTGTTGATGTGTGCTAGTAGATCAAGACAGTGACGGAAACTAGCGCAGGATATCACCTGGACTTTACACCTAATTTTATAAATTTGGCAGTGCTTAAGGTAGAGATGGATTGATTTTTCGGGTGATAGAGTGCAAGTTCTACATTGACGTATGATCATCGCACAACTCGAGGCAATACTAATTAGGTACTAATTGTGTGCTTCGCAGGACACTTGCCGGTATGTAATTAGATAAATAATATGTTTGCTTGGCGGATGACCTGCCGGTGGGTAATCAACACAAGCCAGAGAATAACAAGACCTTGAGATTTGAGAATGCGGTGTGGTTGGCTCGGAATTGGTCTGCATTGAGCTTATTTCTTGTACCCTGGCATTGTTATTAATATTGCAGGATCTTTATTTCTTTAAAATGCTTGACGCGGAGGTAGGGAAATGAATAAGCATGATAAACTAGCTCACTTATGTGTAATTTCAGCTAGTGGTTTTGGTTCGCAACGAATTGATTAAGGTAGAGTTACATTTATTTACCTTGCATATTGGCTCAGAAAGGTTTTGAGTTTATGCACATAAGTAAATACATGTAATATACAATCTGAATCTCTAGCATCACAATACGCTGCTACATGTTGACATATCCCACCAAATTATACTGACCGTCTCCTTGCTATTGAGTAGAACATGATGAACAAATGTGGATACCAAGCACTTGATTTTTATTCTAATACAATACAAGAAGAACTAACGAACCAACCTTGAATTTATGAATTTATACATGCGAATAAACAAAATGTTATATCTATATTCCATGTCTTGCGGCAATTTACCGCGTCGAGTTCGTTGCTTTCACACCATTAGCGTCTACTCTTGGTTTAATTGCTGATATCATTGCGTCGCCTTCTTGTACAATCCTTGACACTATACGAGTACAAATCGGCGAGTTACGACGTTGACCCATATGTTCACAAACTCGGCAAATGGGTGGTCTCCGGTTCTTCAAAGAAGCTTTTAAGTATTCAAATTCCGAAGTATTTCGTCAAGTTGAGCTGACACGAGACACGAAACTGAGGAAGGTGGTCGTCCTCGTGTTCTTACTGGCTCCGATTGAAGCATATTACCGAAGTCTACTGGGAGAGATTTCCAGATCTTGAAGAAATGTCTGCTTCTGCCGGGCAGATAGGATCCTATAAGTCGCAAAATTTTACAGTTCATTCTATCACTTTCTCAGAAATTTTGGTCGCATAAGAACCAGGGTATGCGGGAGAATTTTTTTTTAATTGCAATGCAAAGTCCGAAAGTTGAAGCTGTTGGTCATTTTGAAGTAGATCCTGCATTCGGTGCACATGGAAGGCCTCAGACTGTCTTGAATGCTTTGTTGAACATAAACAGCGACTTGGAAAGATCTATAGGCCGCCACGTAATTTTAAGCTACATAAACATTAAGCATTCAGTAGTAAAAATTGAATTACAAACTTCATATCAAAAATAAATAAATGTACCCGATTGTGTGCACCTCGGTCGCCGCATAGTGCGGCACTAATCGATTCATATTTTAAGGTATCATACCTGAATGAGTTGGCATGGCAATTTAGAATCTTTCGTTGTTGATTTGTCAAACTCGAGCGATATTCGATCTTTTCACAACATCGAATAAGTCTTCCATACTGCTCGGGAGAAAGCTCTTCAATCGACTGTGTGCACCCTCTCCACGGAAGTTGCCGTATGTCCAGAATGGCGGATCCGGTTTGTCCATGCATTGAGAAATTTATCCTTGTGGGGATCAACCCACACAGTACGTAAATACTTATGTGCTTTTCAGTTCTTTCTCGTAAATGCTCTGAAAATAACTCCACTTGATCTTGAAGTCGCTTTAAGTTTCAGCATACATTACCTAAATCGTTAAATATAAAACAAAAAATTAGATGTATGTCTTGTACTTTCAGGGTAATAGGTGCAATCTACTTACCGAATGCTAAACCTCTGAAACTCATTCGATTCCTCTTTCGATACAAGAGGTTTGCATCTTGTCATGACATTTTTCTCAATATGCCGCGCACAAAGAATAATTGCGGTACTGGAAAATATGGGTCTTAATGCGTTGATAAGAGCTAGATCTTGATCAACAACAAAAACAGTTGGAACTGAGCTCCCATGAATCGACCCCTGAAAAATTGATAGTGGTGGCGTACGAAGGCTCACCTTCCGTTCTCATGTATAAGAAGCCTGCGGAGAACGTCGTATACAGATTTGTGATTCCAATCAGTTAAAACAGAAAAATCGAGATTTGCTTGTCTTGTATGTCGCGTTTAAACCTAAAACATCGTGAAATTTGCGCAACAACTCGATAGTATCTGATGAGCTAAAAAAGGTTGCATACCCGTTATCATACAAAGAAACATCGATACCAAAAATATTTCCTGGAAGGTCTCCACTGGCGCATCGATTGGTGTAAGCCAATTCAACTTATCGTATTTCATGTGGTGGATGAAGTTGTACAGTTTTCGTATGTTTACTTCAATAGCATCATCAATGGACCGTAGGTGGGTCTGTATTTCACGGACTGTCACTCCTAATTCAATTTAATATTTCAACATTGTCTCTTGAATCTTGGACAGGCGCATATGAACAGTGTCGCCAGTTGGATGCGCCGAAAGTTCATGGTTGAGTTCCGCTGTCACGACCATAAAACTCCATTTTAACGCAATATGATGGTAAAAGTGTGAGGAGATAATCGCGTACCAACATACTAGCAAAGTGAAAATTACCTTGATGTTCCGTGGCGACCATTATAAAAGATAGCCAACGCTAGAGCTTCTGGATTTTATTTCCTAGATCCTTCCTCCAAATTCAGGGTATTCCAGTAAAGACCTTCACGATCGCATTAAAAGTGCCTTTTTTGCCTACCCTCCCGTAGTTTGTACGAGTTTGTTGTAACAATTTCATATCCTTCTGCAGCAGCAAAGAAATTGAAAGATTTCTTCATCTCATCGTTTAAGAGGTATTTTATTTTATCAAGGTGAACTGGGGGTTCAGGAGACATACCATCAGCTCTTTACGTACCAAGAATATCGACGCCATCGAGATGTTCTTTTATCAGTGTATGAATATTGCAAAAAGTAAATTTTAGAATACAATTTTTTTTTGAAAAATGTATACAAATATTGTCTAGAGCTAAACTAGACTTCTTTATTTGGACAAACCGACATGATCAGGTAGGATTAGCAGCCTTGCGCTCTATCTACCCCCCCCAACTTCCCCACCCCCTTTGTTTTTAATAAGGACAAATTAAATGATAACATATACTGGTCACCTTTTCACGGGCTCTTTCAGGATCCGGAAGGCGGTATCACGATCCGTGGTCAAAGATAAAGCTCTGGATCTCTCCTTTTGGTATAAGTAATTTAATCCAGAGAACTAAATTAATTTCTGAGAACTCACTCAACTATTCCTGGTGCTTGGCGGCTAAAATATTACTTGTTTGCTGTGTGTAAAGATGAAATTGATTATGGATTGTGTGTTAAAGCTACTCGTAGAAATTCATTAATGTTTTAAAGATACAAAAATAATAAAAGGGGTACTGCCCGTCACCACCGTCAACACTAACGTGCGGCCGGTGACAAACAATTGATAAATGAAAAGAAATAATAAATCGAAGGAGGTCCCTCAGCCACCGACAGAGCATAGCGACCGTTAAAAGGCTTTTTTCAATATATTAACATCTACTGTTTGCGAAAGGTGCGAGATTTCCGCTACCTCAGGTGTCGAGCATTTGCTTAGTAGCCTTCTTTGCCCTTGGTCATTTTTGAGCCGATCATGTGCGGGCATTAGTGCGTTTATAAAATAGCAATTTCGATGAGGTTGCAAATAGTCACTTTATCATAAAGATGCACTTATAAAGCATGTCTACCTGTAAGAGATTCACCAGAAGTGAGTATAAGTTAACTTCTGGTAAGCCAATGAGAAATCAGTATAAGTTCCGCTCAAACTTATACGAAGAAAACTTCACAGCAGTTGGTATTACTATAAAATATAAGTCTTATTTCGGCTGAAAGTGACCAATAAAGTAATGATTGCCTTTGTTTGTTTTTTGGTCCCCAGTTAGGTTCAACGATATAACGTTGCGTAGTGTCATTTAGATCCTTGTCGTCGACTTCAAAATCATCGTTTTTCTCTATTTCTTGCAGCCAATGACGTGCAACTAATCTTCGTCTATGACCAGATTGATCATGAAAATCTGATCCAATGACATGAACCAAAAAATTATCTCGGGTGTCGCAGAACGACAAAACGTAGGCGGGACAACACAAAATTAATAAAATCTCGAGGTACCCCTGAGTTCTTTCGCTGCTGTGGCGCACTTTTATAAGTATAATTGAGAAATTTCTTTGATGACACCGAAAGTTGAGTTATACTGACTGCTGGAGACGCTCGAAGATGACGGATAGACTTACCATATCGCACTTAATAAAACATGTAAGGTCCACCTAGCGTTATTCGCAGACACATAAGCATTACGAAACATGATAAGTCGCACTTAGTGCAAAGTGTAAGGTACACCTAGCGTTATTCGCAGATATATTCACACAGACAAACACATACACAAAAAGTAGGTTTTGCAAGTTCGGCATCCACCTTGCGCAAAAGCTTTACTCATAGGGCTCGCAATAAAGAATACGAGCAATATGCGAATTGAGACTAATGCGCACTTCCAGCGAAATTGCCGACTGTATTTGCTGTTCTTGTCCGTTAGATGTATGTAAAAGCTACAAATTTAATAAATACAAACTACCGCCTGATCTGATAATCTTGTGTGCTCATCAACGACGATGAGATGCTGTCAGTTATCACGAGAGGACATCAAGTTATGGATTCTAAACAAGCAAAGCACAACTTTACGATTGTTATCAAAGTCGTGAGCACACAACAATACAAAGAGCACTTTTGAGCAAGCTTGGCGTATAAATGCGGAGGATGTAGCTAGATTGCCAAGATATGCTATGAATCGCCTCATAGCTTCTTGACAAACAGAGCAAAATGGCGTCACGATGCCGCACCTGACAATACATCTCATCTCTCAGTGAAGTATTAATAAGATCGCTTACTCATCAAACAAATGACAATGTAGGTATGATGTCCGTACGATTGCAAGCCTCTATTTTATCCCAGATAAGAATAGCTCGTGTCATTTACAAAAAGCCACGGATTGTAACACAGTCTTTCTGAGTCCTAACACAGTCCAATAGAAATGATCAATTTATGTAATCATTTGATCTGTTTATTTGGTAACAAGGAGGATGGGGAAGTGAAGAGAGAGAGAAAAAGTGGGGCAGATAGAACAATTTAAACACCCTCCTTAAAAGACGCCCACTCCTCTCGTGTATCCTGCATTATACAATTGCATATAAATAGTACTTTTTTTTGAGTCGTAATTTGTGATCCCACTGATCACCCACACACAAACCATTGTGTCTGCGTAAGTAAATCATCATGCGTCACGATACACCATTGATGATACAGTTCAACGTTGCTTGGACACGACAACCAGACAGACACTGTCGATATTGGTCTAGTAATATCGTAATTATAGGTTTCGCGTCACAAAGAATACTTACCGTTATACAGCTTTAATTGGCACAAGTGACTTATTGTTGATTGTTAGCTGTGAGTCATGGTGTGAATCTGCATCCGTCAATGCTGTCGGCCGATGGCTTCAGTAGCGGATAATATATCTTTGGTGTTAGCAACTGACCAGGAGTGAGGTAGCGTCAACGAATTGTGGGTACGTATTGATACCGATATTCCAGCTCGTGTGATATTATAATATTGTACATCGGTGTACCAGGAATGATGGTATGGACGTAGAGGAGTCATTAACTTCTGCTGCTCTCATCATGGCTTCGGTCTGGGCCAACAGTACAGCGAAGACCATTGATTATATCTTGTGTAGAATATGGATGCTGGTATTAAAATCAACGAGGTTTTGGATGGGCACGGCCGCTCAAGAGCAGTAGAGTAAGCTGATGCAAGGTAGGTGCCCAGAGATAACGCATACTACAAATGGTCAATGTGCTCGGTGCAATAAACTCTGCTCCACATTATGATATAATACACTTGCTGACTACCTTTAACATCTCCATTAATGAGATTTACGCAATCGTCTGTGGCTTTTTTTTCTTGCTCTGACGAAAAAGAAAAGCAGTCACTCGTATCTTTTGTTTCCAGCATCCGCATGTCGAAAGGATACGACAACGCTGGGTCGTGCGCCGTCATAGCGTTGTTCTTCAAAAAGTGCTTTATGTCGCAAATGTGGTAGACCGTGCTGCTATGAGATAAAAAAAGAACAGAAAGACTGGAGAAGTACAGGCGACTGAAGTATCATCTGACCATTCGTGCAATAATTCGCAAACGACCAAACTGGTGATCTAGCGCTCGCACGATCGCAACGCTAAAAGTATGTCATCGATAGTGTATCGTGACGCATGACGATTTCTTACGCAGACACAATGTTTTTTTATTTGGTGATCAGTGGGATCACAATAAATCACAGCTTAAATTCTCTATTTATATAAGATACGGGAGCAAGCTCTGGAGCTCGACCTATATATAAGTAATCCAGTTCAGAGCACTGAATCAAGTTCAAAAACACTACACAGTAGCAGTCACTGAAGAACGAGTAAGATGTTGTAAATTACTGAAAAAACCCAGTACAGTATACTTGGGCAACACGATCGGCCTTTGCTTATGAGCGTCCAGTGTTTGCCTATAGGATCATATTCACCTTTGATCGATTTAAAGCCAGTCCCGTGCGTGCGTCACAACAGCGACCTAGCCAAGAAATGACTTTGAATATAGCTATCTACATACCAAGAGGGAACAGGCTAGATCGCACTTAGTACGTGTGAGGTGCACCTAACCGCGTTATTTACAGACACACACACAAAAAACAGACAGACAGACAATTAAGATTTAGAGTTCGGCATTCAACCTTGCGCACACTCCCTAATACCTTCACCCTTCGGGCTTGAAACAATTGTGTAATGCAGGATATAAGAGACGAGTAGTAGTCTCATTAAGGAGGGTGTTTAAATTGTCCCATCTGCCCCACTTTTTCTCTCTCTCTTCACTTCCCCATCTTCCTTGTTACCAAATTAACAGATCAAATGATTACATAAATTGATCATTTCTATTGGACTGTGTTAGGACTCAGAAAGACTGTTTTACAATCCTTGTCCTTTACTAAATACAAGATTGGTGACCACTGGTTTTGTTATCGACATAAAAATCTGCCAAATCGAGATGTATCATTCTAGAAAAAAGCAACATACCAAGGACGTGCTTAAAACTGCTTATATCGATCGATGATCCACTGGTCGAATGTTTTCGTACGGAAATATGTCGGGTGTGACCACAATGTTGATTGTTAATGCATTATTTTCAGATACGTGCCACAAATAAGTCGCTGGGTAGCATATTGGAGAAACTTGGCTGTCCAATTGACGTCACTTTGGTAAACTATGATGTAACGCGGGTCGAACGAAACATACAAATAATTCATGTACAAACGTACGAAACAAAGCAGCACTTTAAAAGGTCAAGCTTCATTGGACAATAGCGTACAGAAACGAGATGCGCTCAACAGTTCATCGATATATTTCTAGTGTGCGGGAACTGTGCTCAGTCGTCCGCGGTCGAAAACGTACGTGGTAAATACCCGTTATTAAATCCCAAATTTGTGATTTAGAGCAATTGTTCGCTGAACAATCACACGCAAGGCTGTCAATTCGGGCAGCTAGCGCCTTAATAGTATTTTCATCAATTCGAGCGGAAATTTTACTCTCTCTATAAAGCAGACAGGTAAGCTATTTACGTTTCACACAGAAATGCGAAGAATGAAAAGCTGTTATGGTCGGTGACTAGTTTAATTGCGATTTACTACAATTGCCACACAAGAATGAACCCGCTCTTGGCGGGTTGCATTCGCGCTGCATTATTCAGACATGCAATTATCACTCCCACCCATTTGATGAAATGGTTCTTAGGCTGACAAAACTGATCAACTTGTGAGCTTGGCATTTTCGTCGTGACGCTACCAGCATATCACCGGTACCTGTTGCCTCCGTTTTAGTTAGCTTCTTTCAGAACTTGATCGTGGAAGTTGTAATTTTTAGAAATTAAAAGGAAAGTTCGAGATACGATCGAGCTCCTTCATGTCCCTCCAGCAAAGACACAATGTCACCGGTTGACATGTGATGATTCCAGAATTCTTCGAGCCATATTCGCGGGCGTAGTAAGAGTGCATTTGGCCTCCCTCATCCCATACCATTCTTCATTGCTGACGTATCGACTTGCCCTCTAAGCACCGCCGTTCCAATCACATTATTGCCGGTTCGATCCCCCGTACGACCAACTCAAGGTCGTTGAACAATGTGTGACACACAAGTCTCAGTGGTGCCATCCGGGAACCCCGGTACCACTGCGCTCGGCCTCTCGTAGAAGAATAAACCCCCAACATCGAAAAGTCGGGGGCCCTGAACTATCTGGTTCCCTGTGATTCTAGTAAATAGTAGCCTTCCGGTAGAAGATGTGCAGGCCCCGCCGAAGAGGAAAGTATTCAGGTCGTTAAAAAGCTAAATGTGCCCACTGTACCTATGAAAAGTATTAACTTTCCCTGGGAGTTGCTGTGATCCGCTTCCCATTGTTCCAAAGCGTCAATGTAGACCAGGCGGGGGGGGAGTAATAAATGTCCGCGTAAAACCCGAGCTTGAATTTGTGGTCACGAGCGAAGCAAGCATCAACGTTCTTCGCATTTGAAGCATCAAATTTTTCTTCAATAATGGGGACTCCTGGCGTTCCACGTGATATTGACCACCGCTTCAGCTACTCAGCAAACTTTGAAGCAAGCAACATGTATTAGAGATCCAGTATAATGTTTTTGGCTGATCAGGGGACTAAACCTGACACGTTACTCGAAGAGGTGAATAATTTTAGGTAGTATCGCATCTTCTCGAAAATGGGCGGCGTGACTTTGATGACAGCTTCAGATGGTAAAACATTTCTCATATTCGATTGGGTACTACGCCTCGTTGCAGCATACGCCATATATCGCGATTTATTATGTCAAGCTATCTCTAGGTGGCCTTGGGTCGTTGAAAAACTTCGACCATGGGCAGTTATGATTAGAACCAAAAATAATTGATATCTTAGTTGTTTCAGTGAAGAACGACTATAAGTCGTCTTCCGTTTCACGTAGAGGGTCTCAACGACTTTAACCCTCAATTAAAGCGATTAAACTCCGTACGCGCTGACTTTGAACACCTCTGTGTCAAAATACTGAGGTTGAGGGTTGGATCGCTAAACTTTCAGCGAATTGCATTTATTTATAATGACAAGGTTATACTAATACTGAAGCTTGTCTTTAAGATCGAGAAGCAAGCGCTGGAGCTCACCCTTTATTTGAATAATTCTGTCCAGAGAACTGAATCAAGGTCTGTATATTCACGGTTCATTCCAGGTGCTTAGCGGTTAGGGAAGAGGTTGTACGTTGTCTGTTACTTAATAACAGTGCTTTTTGATTGTGAATGTTAAAGTACTCGTTGATATTGTTGATGTTATGAAGTGACAAATATGAGAAAAGAGAGACGGGATAATCTTGCTCGGTAACATCGTAACAAGAAAGTGCGCCTGGCAACATAATATTGAATAGTGGATAAAAAATATTTAATTGAGGGAGCTTACTCTACCACTGAGAGAGGAAGGTGACTATGTCTTCTTACATTTTTTAATTTTTTACGTACTTCGGATGAAAAAACTACACATTCCTGTTTGCCAAGGGTGCAAGATTTTCGCACCCTCGAAGCATCGAGTATTTGCTTCATAGCCCTTCCCGCCCTTAATTGCTTTCAGGCCAACCATGTGCGGGCATCGGTGCATGCGTGTAACTCTATCGCTGCGCGATCGCAATAAGTGACAAAATCAAAGAGTGACACCTGTAACGCATATCTACCTATGATGAGTGGAAAGGCTACATCACACTTATTACGCCGTGTACGATACACCTAGCGTTACTTACGGAAGGCAGACGCACAAACAGAAAGTAGGTTTTGAGAAGTTCTGCATTTACCATTCGCACAGTCACTAATGGCTTCAACCTTCGGGCTCGTAAATATTGCATTCTAGATTTTCCCCATTGCTTCGTAAAAGCTACCCAATAGCTCTGAACTATGCAGACTATGCGCCACGATTGGTCTTTTTTATCTGCAAATTGATTGTTTACCGAGGCATGTAAGTAGTCTCCACTATTACGCACATATATAATCTTCGCTATGTTTCCGTTGTTGATGTTTTGCGAATGGCAATCAATTCTCACTTCAACGTACGAAGAACATGCCTCGGATCTTCGAACTACTTTGGGGTTAGTGCGGATCTGTAACCGTCCGTCAGATTCTGCGCTAAAAAAACGAGAGAACGTAGACCCAATCATTTTATTCTGTGTGCTTGCTTACTGACGGATAAAAATGAGCCTGACACGGCCGCCACACACATATCCTGTCAGATATCGTACGGTCATTTCGTATGCATTTGTCAAATAGGCTGACCAATATTGACACAGTAGAGCTTCCTGACAGTGGGCTGCCTCAACTGATACCCTCACAACACCGCTAAACAATACCGGGTATCATAACCAGATACTAATCTCTAGGAACGAACTCATCTGGTACTCTCAGTTCGCTAAGAGTTGTATCAGATATCAGGGACATCTGTTTAGACAGGATATCGCAAGCCTGAATGGTAGGTATTAGTTACTGTGCGCAAGGTGATAGCAGAACTTCTTAAACCTTCTTTATGTGAGTGTCTATCTGTACATAAGGCGAGGTGTAGCTTGCACGTCGTACCAAGTGCGATATACCATGGCCCCTCATCATAGGTGGATGTATGCATTATGGATGTCAGTCTTTGATTAGGTCACTAGTTGTGAATGTGTAGAGACTGTTAGTCACACTCAAGTATAAAAGCACGCATAAGATTGGATCAGAAGCGATAAGGGCGAACAGAGGGCAAATTATCAAATGCTCGATGCTTAGGGGCAGCGAAAATCCCGCACGTCCGGCGAAGAGTAGTGTGGATTAGTTTGCATCCGTAGTACTAGATAAAAGTAGTAGGTAAGTTTATGGTCGCCTATTTCTCTCAGAAGCAGAGGAAGCTACCTCAATATAATTAGTTTTTCAGTAATCAATTTGTAATCTTCAGCCGCACTTGATATTGACGGCGTTACTGAGCAGGATCATCATCCGTCTCCCTTTTCATATTCGTCTCTTTCGAACATCAACAACGACAACGAGTAGATTTAACACTCAACAATCCATCAATGCATTTGTCTTTTATTGCGATCCCGAAGGGTAAAGCTATTAGTGACTGTGCGCAAGGTAAATGCCGAACCTTCTAAATTGTACTTATCTGTGTATCTGACTTTGTGTCTGTCTGAAAATAACGCGGCTATGTGTACCTTACACGTATTAAGTGCGATATAGCCTGTCCCCTCCTGATAGGTATATAGGTATATTCAAAGTCACTCTTTGGCTAGGTCACTATTGTGGCGCACGCTTGCGATTTGCTTAAAATCGATGAAAGGTGAATATTATCATATACTACTCTATCCATTTGTTTATGGATTATCACGCGTTTGGCTCGTATTTTTGACACAAGCTGTATTTTTAGACGAAAATACCAACAGCGTAAAGGGCTCATTGTAAGTTTTTTTTTACAATTTTTGGAGGCCATTTAGCTGCAGATACCGAAAAATAATCTGGTATTTGTCTGATCGTTTTTCAAAGATTTTAGTTTTTTGACGCAGTGCGTTCAATGTGCGTTGGATTTCACTTGAACAAAAAGTTTCAGTCATCCAGAAAGCAGCGTGACAATCTAATTAACAGTTTTATTACTAAAAACTGCAGAATTGATGTAAATAAAAGTGAGGGGTTTTACTATAATATGGCGGAATGTGTCAAGAAATGCTTAGATATTGAATGATACTACCCACTTACAAAAAACACTCATTTTATCATCAGTTTTATTCCTGCTCAAGGCTCAGATTGGCCGTTCTTTCCGAGGAAGATAACATTTCAGAAACAAAAACAGACGCGATCAATAAGGACGAGGGAGTCACCCCACGTGAAAACGATCTTTTAAACACGGGGCAGCTGAAAATTGTTGTCACCCTATTTTGCTGGCGAGCGCTCACTGCCGATATCTCAAAATAGCGTGTCTGTGATGATGAATTGCCAAACAAACCAGACTAAAACAAGAGTTGAGTTTTAGCTAGTCATAATATTTCATTTAGCTCACATAACGTTTCAGTCCATACACAAATGGGACAGAGTAATAAGCAAATGCTGGACGCTCATAAGCCTAGGCTGATCGCGTCGCCCAAGTATACTGTACTGGTTTAATACAGACATTAACAGCATCACTCTAATTCTTCAGTGACTTATGGTGTATAGTGTTTTGCAAATCGATTCAGTTCTCCGAACTGAAATACATAAATTAAAGGGCGAGCTATAGAGGTTTCTTCCCTATCTTAAACGCATCGCACAAACCATGCCCCTAGCCGCGTACCACCTGACAGTGATACGCAAATTTCCGTAACTTGATTTATTCTCTAGGCTGATATACTTATAAGATAGGGGAGACACATCTGGACTGAATCAAGTTCTTTATTTTCACATACCCACGTTGGGTGGTAAGCGGCTAGGGTATGGGTTATGTTTTGTATGTTACAAATACGGAAAATGAACAAAGAGAACCTCTACTTAGCCATCACCTTCTTGCTAATTTCCCCTCAGTCCCAAATTTTTCGAAATCTAATCGGGCAAAATCTAAAATGGTAACATCTTATTTAAATAAACTAAACGTTATACGTCACGAAAAGACTATTGCG
The DNA here is from genome assembly GCA_000173235.2 of Hyaloperonospora arabidopsidis Emoy2. Classification (NCBI taxonomy): domain Eukaryota; phylum Oomycota; class Peronosporomycetes; order Peronosporales; family Peronosporaceae; genus Hyaloperonospora; species Hyaloperonospora arabidopsidis. Next base: position 665,592 of record JH598543.1, on the reverse strand, counting down.
CTTCTTGGAATTAAGTCGATCGACATGGTATTGAGCTGTTGTCGCCTTATTGCTCCTGTTATGGACGTTATACAAGCCTGTGATACCGGTGACTAATCTATTTAATTGTGTGTGGTGTTTGCTAATTTGGCAGCAGCTCAAACACCTCTGTCTTAATACTATCGTATGTACGAGATCGTGTTGCTGGCAAACAAAGCGAATTCTTGTCATAACTAATGGGACGGTAGACATTCGCTTGTTGTCATCATGAGCAATGTGATTACACTGTTACGTAGAACAAGTTGCTGTTTTTACATCTTTAAACCTTACAATCTAGTGCTTCTGAATCTACTGTTATCACAGTCAATGGCACGTAAATACAGTATACAAACCTCGACAATTCCCGTTTTCGCGAAACCGCTGCCGATACTGCGTATACGCTGCCTGCAACAGATATCTTACCCATCAATTCTGAACACATTGGTCTAAAGTGCATATTGGCAATGGCATGCTGCTTTGCATTTTGCTGCATAATTACAGGAAGACGATCTTCACATGCGAGGCAAACCACTGAGTTCACTGATAACAGATCACCTGCAATAAATCACTCGTCAGCGAACAAAATAATAGTTACAAAGCCAAGGGCTCAAAACTTTACCACCTTACCGGTTGACACAAATATCCATATTTTGAGAGCGGCATGAGCACTCTCCACACGCGACGTTGTAAAAACATGGCCATAATGGCATTTCTTTCGTCAGAAAACAGAAACAATTTTTTTCTTTTGCACAAGCCAAGTTTAATCAAGGTAGCGCATCTAGACGACAGGGAATGCAACATGCATTGATGCAAGTTTCGACTCATAATCCACTATGGTTGTGACAGCAACAAGCCCGTTCCAGGCTTAGACGAATTCTTCCCAGGCATCCAGTGTTAAAAAAGCTTTCCTCTGCTTGGCAAAAATGTTCTTGCTGATATGCCACCGGCAGAGCAAGCTAGTTGCACTGGGAAACTTCTGCGTGAGCGCTTTTATCAGCGCAAGCTCTCGATCCGTGACGAAGTGAGCTCAGCTTGTATATGATAATTCTGGAAAAATTCTCGTAAATGGCGCAATGCCCACAAGTAGTCCACCACATTTTCATTTTGCATAAAACAGTGTGCAAAGGTAAATGTGCAGCTTGTTGCCGATACGCCAACGATATAAAGGAGAGGGAGTCCATACCTGCTGGTCTTATAGGTCGCATCAATAAGCCATACCGAGCCAGCACTGTACTTGCTGCAAATTTCTTTTGCAGAAGGTGAGATAATTAGCAGGTGAGTAAGACGCTGCTGTGCATCAACCTGATTGAAGTAGCTTCTAGGAGGTAAAGAAACCAGGAGAGCTATTAATAAAGAGCGGCCATCCAGCATCCTGTTACGTTCTAAATCGCGTAGGTTGTAAGTGTCTCGAGCCGTAACCGTGACGTCGACATTTCTGCCGCAGTAAAGCGATAATATGGCTGGGTTTCACACCAGCGCGCGTTAGAGACAAGACTGATTGCCGATTTGGTTCTGTCAAATAGCGCTCTTGTGAATGGGCAGCCTTGTGGGTGAAGGGCTCATGATTGTGTTCTCCATTGGCAACTTGTACCTGCCAATCTTCAGTTTTTAGTCGCCGTACTCTTGCCTTGAACCAGCATCCAGTTCTACTGCTGGACGAGATACGATGGCGAGGTCCTGTACGTATGGACGGGAGGTGTGATCGGTAGCAGTCAAGATCAACAGCTTTGACGTCACCGACTTTCCTGTTGCCGATCCTTCTTGTGCGTCTGTTTGCAACAGCATAGACCTTCTGCTGTGCATGTGCATTATTGGCGACTTTGCTTGTTCCAGAGAAGCATAAGCAAGCTGCAGGGGTGGTGCAAGGCTGTTCATAGTAATTTAATATAGAAAGAGGTCTTCTGGTATCGATGTCTCCGTGCTAGTGCAAAACATTTCGACCAATCATATTTCGAAAAAGTTGGGACTGAGGGGCAATTAGCAAGACGGTGATGGCTAAAAAGCGGTTCCCTAAAAACAATGCCCCATTTTATCACGAAAATAAAATATTCGATAGATAATTAGGAAATAAAAATGCCCCACATCCTAGTGTACTGTCGTCAATGTGGTACACATAAAATTCATATCGTTAATCGTTTCTTATTATTCTTTTGAATGGCCGTGCTGAACCCCCACCGTGCAGGCAGAGCCGCGTAGGGGGTTCTGCCGCGAGTGTGCTGCGCTTGCATCCACCAATAGAGGGCGCAGAAGGCATATAATAGATGTGAACGCGTCTTTGAATCGTCGGCTGCGGCCGTAAATGTAGATAATTGGTGCTGATGTTGTTGTTATTGATGGTATTTTTTTGCTATCGATTTTGTTTTTGTTATTATTTGTTCTGATGCCATATGTGTTATTATTGTTATTTTTGTTCCAGTTGTTTGCTAGTGTCATTTTTGATGGTGTCGTTGTTGCTGCTACTTCTGTGGCTGTAGCCGTTGTTGTTATTGTTGTAAGTAATTTTGGTTATTCCTGTTGCTTTTGATACTGCTGCTACTAACGTTGGTGTTGTTGCTGCTGAATTCGTTGTCATTGCTACAGCTGTTGGCGTTCTTGGTGTTACTAATGTTCAGTGGTGTTGTTGATACTACAGTGCTGCTGTTGGAGTTGTTTAGTTGTGGGATAAGAATACGTTTCCTGCTCGTACGCTATAGTTACTTTAGCTTTTTTAACCTTTTAACAGACTATCATGAATCCATTTTACCTGTTTGAATCTTATTTATTTAGTTCGAAAAGGCTTTCCCAGTGCTATTAAATACATTGTAGTGCTATTGCATGGATTAGTCGATGCTGTTGAGATTATCCTATAGCGACAGCAAGTTGGAATAGCAAAGTTCAAGAGTTAATGACAACACACACAAGTCATTCAATTTGGTCGACGTGTTAACACACTCCAGCATACATGTCATAGTTTAAAGAAACGATTACACTCTGTATTAAAATGTACAATATGGACTTCAACAAGATTTTGTCGGACTGCATCCGCCAGCACTTGACATGCGGCCCTCCAAACGTCATGTCTGGTGCCACAACACCTGCTGCGTTGTTCGATGTGCTACAAAACAACTTTCCGTATACTTATATAGTACATTGGTAGTAATTAGTGGCGCCTCTGAATGTTAAGGACCTACACACCGGCTGGATTCGATATATGTTTTCTCTGCGGCACCTAGCCTGCAGCCTTTTGCCCGTTGCAAAATAGGTATTGACATGGTGTAGCGTTGATGCGCGAGCATAGCATAAGTCCACTCTTTCACGGTGAATATCCCCGTGACCGTAAGCAAGGAATCATCTGTTTTAGAAGGTCAGACGTATCAGCATATAGCGTGTGAATGATATTTATATTAGGTTTAGCTCTTGACCGAAGCACAATGTCGGTATATGTGTACCACATTAACTAGAGTATACTAGGACGTGGGCATTTTTATTTTTTTCAATAATCTGGGTACGTTTTTCTTTTTCAATTATCGAAGGCTTTTTTTCTAATTATCTGGGGCATGTTTTTATTTTCGTGATTAAATGGGCATTTTTTTTTTCCTAAAAATAAATATGAAATGCTGATGAATTGTTGCGTGTTAAGCTATTCGTTAATGCTGTTAATGTTCTTATGAACAGATTATGAGAAAAAGAAGACGGAGGGTGACCCTGCTCGGTAAAGCCTTCAACCACAAAGTGCGGCCGACGACATCTACTTAATTAGCGAAAAATAAAAAACACTTCACATTTACTTGTTGCGAAATGAGGAAGAATTTCGCTGCCTCCAGGTGTCGAGCATCTGCTTGTTTAGCCCTCTGTTCTACCTTGATCACTTTTGAGCCAATCATGCGCGGGCATTGGTGTGTGTCTGAGTAACATTCTTGACGCGGTCGCAATTAGTGATCTAATCAAAGCGTGACACCCATATTGCGTAAGTACCTATCAGAAGGGGACAGGCTACATCGCACTTATTACGCCATGTACGATACACCTAGCGTAATTTACACAAATAGACCGATAAGTACGATTTAAAAAGTTCGGCATTAACCTTGCGCACAGTTACCAGTAGCTTCACCCTCCAAGCTCGCAATCAAGAGCTCCAGAGATTGTTCCTCTATATCACGTGAAAGAATGATCAAATGCATACATTTGTACTGTCATTCGTCCTCGCATCTTGTTGTTGTCACTCATATTTGGTTTTGGGGTAGATCTCGCATAGACAACGGATGCTGACCTGACTGCACCTTATTTTCCATGCAACAATAGCGACAATAATCGACCATCGGACATGTATGTTAAGCTCTGGGCAAAGCTATATGCGATGGCTGATTACATTAAAGTATATCGGTGACTTTGAGCGATATGGACCAAGAGGATCTCATGTACGCTCACGGACAGTTGTCTCCTAACTTCGCAAATGGGGGTTTATGTGAACGAGGCCACTCAGCCAGGATAGACTTAAAATTATCGTGCACGCGTTCCGTCTATCGAGAAAGCTACATTTAATTACAGCGCAAAAAACAAACGTAGGCTATTACTATACTCGTGTCCGTCCTTCCGAGCTTTGTCAGAAGTCGCGCTCCAGGAGAATGGACCGTGTAGGACGTTGGTCGAAACTTATACGAATACAGCCGTCTTCTAAACGAGTATCGTTGTTTGCTACTTTATACAAAAGGATGTGTCTACCGCATAACCAGCTGAGGTACCGTCATCGAGTGCATCAAGTATCAAGATCGAGTAGTAGCTACAAGCGCGTGCGGTTCTTTGCAGGAAGCTCTGCACGGCGGACAGAGACACAGTACCTAGCTAGCCTTTCCGAAATAAAAGATTGTTGTCATGTAGAGTAGTGTTTGAATCAGTTGCCATTCGTGGCTGGCTCAAGCGATATTGCAGCCACCAATTTCTGGAATGCGATGTCGGCCACCAACTTTCTGGTCGATCCTCTTCCCTGGCTCAAAATTTAAAGCCAGAGGTCGTCGACAGGAACACGAGCCGGGTCGGGCCGTGCGATCGTTTCATGTCGTATCGATCCGGAGAAGTATTGACGTGTCTCTCGTGACACGCCATTCCATCAAACAACGGCTCTACTGAGGTGAGCACCTGAACGCAGTCATTGTTTGCCCTGTCGCATACAGAACAAGCACTCAAAAGACCAGTGACACTCGTCCGAAAAATTGGCCGCTCGATAAATCGTGAGTTTTCGTATGGTCTATCTTGAGCTGTGACGGCGCGTCACTATCGTCAAAGCTCAAAATTGTCATATGCTTTTCGATAATAATGCCTTTCTACTGAACGGAGTGTATCATAAATCGAACTACTGCTAGCATCAAAACATCGATTTTTGAGAATACAGGCGACACAACAGCAGGTACGTCAGCTTGATTGATCCTTGTGTGATCCAACTACAGTCAGCTCAGTAGGACGTGTCTACCGCATAACCAGCTGAGGTACCGTTATCGAGTGCGTCAAGTATTAAGATCGAGTAGTAGCTACAAGCGCGTGCGGTTCTTTGCAGGAAGCTCTGCACGGCGGACAAAGACACAGTACCTAGCTAGCACTCTCCGAAATAAAAGATTGTTGTCATGTAGAGTAGAGTTTGACTCAGTTTGACGATCGTGCAAGCCTGTTTGCTGCCTCTGCACGGCACAGCCGATCGCGTATGTAAGTTCAACAAACGACAACCCACGCGTTATGCGACAGAATGATGCCAGCAACCCGATTTTCGAAAAGAAGTCGGAGCCAGCAGCTGTTATGATCAAGTACCGGGACACCTGACGAGTGCAATGGTAGGCGCTGGCGTTGCGTTCGCCACGACAACACGCACAGATTTGCAACGCTGGATGTATCGATCGCTACAAAGAGATCAGAACTCGTGCTGTCTGAACCACAACAGGCAGCTCCTGACGACTCGCCGGCGCAGTCGCTCGCTTCGAGTTTCCTCATTCCAACATTCACCAAGTCACTCGCACCACGACCAACAACTGCAACTACCACAACCTGCACCACCCATTATGCGCGTCTGCTACTTCGTTCTCGTGCCCTCTGTCGCTCTGGCCGTCATAGCCACCGAGTCGTCGGAAACGTCCGGCACGATCGTCCACGTGTTCCCCCTCCGTGACGTCGCCGACCATCGCAACGACGCTCTAATCAATCGGGCGTTGAGGGCGCAGACAGCTCTCGATGACGATGAAGAGAGATGGCCGTTCGGGCCTTCGGCCGTCGAAGCGTTGATTGAAACCATCGACAGACATGGGCGAGTCAGCTTGAATGATGAGGCTAAGATGAAGAAGGTCGTACGAACCTGGAAAAAACTAATCGAACGGGATGATTTGATTGGCGAGATAGGAAAACATTATTTTGAAGCGCCGGGGCCACTCCATGATACCTATGATGAAGCTCTCGCCACTAGGCTAGTAACAACCTATTCGGATCGCGGAGTAGCTCGGGCAATTCTACATACAAGGCCTTCGGACCCACTTTCGAAAAAGGCAGGGCAAGCGCACCGATTGGAGGAAGCAGTGGCATCACTATGGAAAGGGCGAGGATACACCTCAGACAATGTCGTTTCAAGCATTGCTACCGGCCACGATGTTGACTTTTTCGCACCCACGGCCTTCACTTTCCTAGTAAAGTGTGTCGAATCTGAGGACGACGCGAACAACGCCATATTCGAGTATTTTGGTAGTAATCCCAGCAGATACTTTTCCGCTGTGCTGCACGCGATGGAGAAGCCTGATGCTGATAGTCGAGTGCTTGAGAGCAGCAAAAAATGGATGTTTCAATGTTATGCGCAGAAGCAGTTCCCTACACCAGTATTTGAAAGGACCCTGGCTGCTTACCAGTCTGAAGATTATGCGATTCGTGGTGCACGGAACCACTACGAGAAGCTCAGCCTCTCTCAAATCGAGGAACTCGTGGAAGAGTATTCGAGAATATATTCTGTTTAAGTGCAACAGCGAGCGAGCGAGTAGCATGGTGCAACTAACACTCAGGTTCAGGAGCTGATACATTTCCATACACTTAATAAATTGCTTTGTTTCTGTTAAGTTCATGACTACATTAGCAGGTAGAGGAGGTAAAGTATCTGACCACAACGCTTTGCGAGCGAAGTTGGAGTGGACCTCAGTGTCTTCAAACGAGCTTTGTCTTCACCCTTGCTATGTCTTGGGAGCGGTAGGATCTATAGTCGGTTTGGTAGGTGCCTTTAAGTTTAATTTGTCATCTCTCGCGCAGCACGACTTGCTTTCGTACTTAAGCAATCCATTTGTCACACAGACTTTCTCGATTGTGACATTTTCTTGCGGATAGTCTATAAGACAGGAGAGCAAGCTCTGGACCTCGCGCTTTGATAAAGATCATTCAGTCCAGAGATCTGAATCGAGTTCTGGAAATTCACATTTCATTCCAGGTGGTTGACGGCTAAGAATGGGGTAATCGCTGTGTATTACAAAAGTACTTTTTGAATAGTTTTGTGTGAACGTTACCTGTTGATGTGGTTAATGTGCTAAGGAAAAGAATTTAAGAAAAGGAAGACGGAGGGTTATCCTACCCGGCAACGCCATCAACAATAAAGTGAGGCCGACGGCATACAATTGACTATCACAAAAGAGTATTTAAATTGAAGGAGCTCGCTCTGCCACCGAGAGAGGAAGGTGACCATACATTCTAGCTTTTTCAAGTTAGGATAGGGGAGCAAGCTTTGGAGCTCGCCCTTTGATGTAAGTAATTCAGTTCGGATAACTGAATCAAGATGCAAAACAGTATACAACAGCAGTCACAGGTGAAGGGTTATGATGCTGTTATGTCTGTATTAACACATTAAAGTATACTCGGGCAATGCGATCAGCCTTTGCTTTTGAGCGTCCAGCATTCACTTTTGTGATGATATTCACCTTTGATTGATTTTAAGCCAATCACATGCGTGCGCCGCAATAGTGACCTTTCCAAAGAGTGACTTCGAATAATATACCTATGAGAAGGGGACAGGCTTGATCGCATTTAGTACGTGTAAGGTACACCCAACCGCGTTATTTCAGACACACACACACAGACAGATAAGTACGATTTAAAATGTTCGTCATTCACCTTGCACACAGTCACTAATACCTTCACCCTTCGGGCTCGCAATTATTCAATTACCAAGGGGGGGTGACGACAGCAGGATCGTGGTAGCCCACCTCTGTAACTTAGGTGCGAGTGTCGAGGAGATTACCCATTGTGCGCTGAGAAAGTAAAGGTAAATAGTACCCGTGATCCCGTATGTCGAATATAAAGACTGCGTATCGAACAAGGGGATATCCGGTCATACTTAGTCTGCGTGGGGGTGTTGCCGTCAGACCCCAGTATCCATGGACTGCTATCCCAGTGTAATCGGCCCCAGAAAGTGGTAATCGCTCCCGGCCAAAATTAGTGATCATCGAAATGGTCCGGAAATGTGTGATGGTACGATAACACCCATTCATTGCCGTACCACCTACTGGTCGCCCCATCTAACAAGCATGCGTGATGTGTTGCAGACCTGGCCGTTATTGATGTCGCTTGGACGGAGGATGGACCCAGGAGCTCTTCCAGATCCTCTAGTTATGGGATCGGCGAGGTTCGCGGCCAATGGCTACCGTAGGGGATGCAGCGCCGGGACTAGAGACAATGTGAAACACACATTGGGATACTACCAGCCCCGCCAGGCTGCAAAACATCTGTCATGTGGTTGCGTTAGCCACCGCAATGCGTTCTTCGTTTGCTGAATTCTGACCGCCACCACGAACGATCCTAGACCAAGCTCGCCCGCGCGCTGTGGTGTGAATAGGAGACCCAGGTTGATTTTGCGTCTAGTGACAGTCGACGTGGGAGCGTGAGCCCAAAAAAATTGACGGTAGAGCTGAAAAGTTTTCGTGTGCACCAAACGTGGAGTATTATCAAAGACAGCCGCGATATATAGGATGCCGGGAGAATTATTGCGTTGAGCCTAAAAACCCGATTGAGCACGCTAACAATTACTAGGTGTGGCTATTCACTAGGCGCTCAAAATTCTTGGTATTCCGGTACCCAGGGTTAGTGGGGAGACGCATACCTTCATGACCTTTGTCGACGACTCCACCATTTTTCTAGAGCATGCGAACCAATTGCCGTCAGTGCTTCAGATCCTGAATCAATCTGGACGGCTTTCCGGCCTGCACACCCAGCCTTCTTGATCTTCTTAAACAAGACAATTCGACTACACCAGTTTGAAGGCATATCAGTCCTTTAACACGGCGAAGCATCTCGCTATCTGGGTATGAAGTGGGTACCGGCGCCTTACTCAATCAAAACTGTGTGCTTCGCCTTCAGAAACTCCGCAAGCGGCGTCTTACCACCGCCAAAATGGCTACTACCTTAATGAGAAAAGAGAATCGGCGCTAGTTGACACCCTTGGCATATCCCGGAACAAAACAGAACAAAGGCAGAAAGTTCGCCATTAACCAGAAAGCGTGCGGTCGTCCCCGTGTGCATCCGGTCTATGAGGTGAGCAAACGTTTCATCGAAGTGCAAGTTCCGCAAGGCCTCGATACACCGTATCATACGCATTGCTAAAATTAAGTAATTGAATAGCCTGGCTAGAGCTGGCTGGCAGATCCGCCATCTCATCCGCGGAAAAGAGTTGAGCAGTCATCATCATAACCAGTTCGAGCATTTGTCTGTGAAGAAGAAAAAATTGTTGTTACTCCCCGATGACGACAGACAAAACTCTCTGCAGTCGTGATGCCAGCACTTTCACGAAAATTTGTTACGTGTTTGAAGTAATGAGATCGAACGATAGTCAATTGCGTCCGACGAATCTCCCTTTTTTCGTAGTGGAATAACTAGCGCCTCGAGAAAGGAAGGCGACATTTGTGAACCGCGCAATATTTGATTGCTTGAGTGCACCAGTTCTGGAACCATGCAAGCCGTCGTGTCTTTGTAGAAGTCGTTATTCAGCCCATCCGAATCTGCAAACTTGCGTCGGCTAAGCTCGGTGATGGCTTGGAGAACTTCAGCCTCTGTTACCTCAAGCATCAGCCTGCTATTATCGGCGAGGGAAATAAATCAATCCTTCGCAATTGACACAAAGTCTTGCACTGCGGCTGGTAACGCCGACAGCGGTTCTATCCTCTGCACAGCGCTGAGAACCGGTGACCACTCTGAGCCGAACTTTTCGGCGATGTACATGTTTCTCACGAATGCCGGACCGTGAAGGTGATCGATCGCAGTTATCGTTTGATAGCGTTCCCAATCAGCGACCCAATTATAATACTAACGGTGGACAGCAGTCGTCGGTTAAAAGTGTTGTCCTAGTCGAACGAGATGCTCCAGGCGTTGATCTTCCGTTATAGCGTTAGTTCACAGAGGTCGGGTCAAAAGCTGACGCCGATCCCGCTGAACAATATGCTTTTTAAACGATCACGTCATTGACGCTCGCGCTTGCGGATGGTAGTGATGCAGCATTTACACGCTTCAACATCAGCATCCCAGTGACTTACCGAAGTTGTTGTGGCAACCGCCCATCCATCCATTTCTTTAATGAGATCTGAGATAACGCGCTCGGGCTAATGTGTCTGTTTGGGATATGTCATTTTAACGCTTGTAGAGTGTAATGGTCGGGCGCCCCCGCAAGTGTTAATAAAGCTCCACTTTCTGATAGGCCGACACCTGAGGAGTTGGTCGGACGGCCAACCATAGAATGCCATTCGCCCACGTCTGGGAAACATAAAACGGTCGATGCGGCTCGATGATTCACCCTCCCAGTACGTAGAGGGGTCCACTTAATCGTCCGCGACCTCATACTCGGCATAGGGGCGCGGGGGCGTAGCATCCGCCCAACTGTAAAATTCAGTAGGGCTTATACATTTGGGCTCTCCGGTCAGCATGGACGATGATGTCCGAGATTTTGTTAAGAGAAGGCTTTGTACGCACTTTAAGTTGCCAGTCAAGATAGCGCTGTCACTGGGGAAATTTCACTGGGAGAGGAGATGTAAAAGGATTCAAGATCGGGTCTGAGCGACGGAGCGTAATTATTGATGAGGACTAGATGATCTAGTGACGCGGCAATTGTCTTCGTGGTCCATAACTTCCGACGCCAAGCGATGCACTCTTTGACGAAGATGGTAATAATACAATTATTACGCCCTTGATTGGTTACGACTCAATGCTCCAGTACGATAGTGGTGGGTGATCGACTTCCCGGTGTTTTTGCCCCACATACCTGCCCACATCAAGCTCAGCTCTTGGGCTTCCTCGGCGCCTGTAACATGAGTTTCCTGAATGCGCCAGGCTTGGGTCTGTTAGAGACTGCGCCACGCCGACATTTTTCAGGTATAAACACTTTATTTGAACCCTCATACGTCTTTCGTAATATACGTATCACTGGGATGCTTCGAGAAAAAACAATTTGAACGTAAAGTATCACATCCATAACATGGAAATTGTAAGGTGCCCTTAGTACCCAATGAGCTCTCTCTCCTCTGTTGGTGTAATTACAGACTAAAATATTCAATGCCCTCTGGTCCATGCTGACGGTCCGATTGGTCAAAGGCAGCTTTGTAGTCGTTATCTTGGCGGAGAAGCTGCAGGTGCCGATATCTGGTGGTGACACTTCTGCAGCACCACCCGTAAGTGCCGTAATTTCTTGTTCGAAGATGATAGCGCACAACAGGTGCTGACTATACTTGGCCTTGCGGTGTGGATCGCAGAATATAAGTATATAATCAGCAGCGTATTCAAACCCCGAAATTCTTTCCAGTCATCACCCTTTTCAAAGAGCGGAGATAGTCCAGATAAAGCGGCCGTATGTGTAGCTCGAGAAACCCTGTTATCCAGCCAAACTTTAAGAGGTGCTAATGTCACCCTACTGCAAAAAGATCACACTCCGGATATGAGGCTATCCTGACACCAGCGGGCAGACCAGTGTACAAGCACTTCAATGTCAAGACTTCCCAGCAGCTCGCATGAAAATACAAACTGGTGGACATGATGAAGAGGTGCTATCGGTCCTGATGAGCTGTTTGAACCCACTTTACGGTCGAGCTGTCAGCTCGCGGGCACGCTGTCACTGCCGACGGTGGCCATTCTGGGATAAAGATAGCTAAATCATCTGTATTATGTGGGTCAACAGTACCGCAGCCGAGACTGCTGTTGTAATTGCCTGGATGAGCCGCCGATGTCAGGTTATTTAAATATGTACATGACTTCAATACTATGTAGGCTAATAAGACCAGCGAATGTGTTAATCTTTCGCGTAGACGATTTCATATTGGATGCTAACCAGATCGATTCTCTAAGGTTGGCGTGTAGTAATTATATTAAAGGCGTTGTTAAGTGCCTATATTGGTACGACTCGGAGATCAGTTAGCGTAGTGAAGCTGTTGCGAGTTTCTATACACAGTGCAAGGAGTGCAAACAGGTAAGTGGGAAAATCGGCTTTATTACGACTTAGTATTTTTTGGGAATGGCTAACTTGGCGCTATCCGCCGCCTTTTACTTACTTGTCCTCTTCCTACACATGTACGCACATCGGTCTTACCTTCGTCGTCCAAGGTCTTGATGTGCCTTCGATCTTACCCGACTTCTGTGATGTAGAATCCTGTTGCAATCGAATGTCCTGCTCGGGCGTGTTGACCACAGAATACTATGTAGGCTAATAAGACCAGCGAATGTGTTAATCTTTCGCGTAGACGATTTCATATTGGATGCTAACCAGATCGATTCTCTAAGGTTGGCGTGTAGTAATTATATTAAAGGCGTTGTTAAGTGCCTATATTGGTACGACTCGGAGATCAGTTAGCGTAGTGAAGCTGTTGCGAGTTTCTATACACAGTGCAAGGAGTGCAAACAGGTAAGTGGGAAAATCGGCTTTATTACGACTTAGTATTTTTTGGGAATGGCTAACTTGGCGCTATCCGCCGCCTTTTACTTACTTGTCCTCTTCCTACACATGTACGCACATCGGTCTTACCTTCGTCGTCCAAGGTCTTGATGTGCCTTCGATCTTACCCGACTTCTGTGATGTAGAATCCTGTTGCAATCGAATGTCCTGCTCGGGCGTGTTGACCACAGAATACTATGTAGGCTAATAAGACCAGCGAATGTGTTAATCTTTCGCGTAGACGATTTCATATTGGATGCTAACCAGATCGATTCTCTAAGGTTGGCGTGTAGTAATTATATTAAAGGCGTTGTTAAGTGCCTATATTGGTACGACTCGGAGATCAGTTAGCGTAGTGAAGCTGTTGCGAGTTTCTATACACAGTGCAAGGAGTGCAAACAGGTAAGTGGGAAAATCGGCTTTATTACGACTTAGTATTTTTTGGGAATGGCTAACTTGGCGCTATCCGCCGCCTTTTACTTACTTGTCCTCTTCCTACACATGTACGCACATCGGTCTTACCTTCGTCGTCCAAGGTCTTGATGTGCCTTCGATCTTACCCGACTTCTGTGATGTAGAATCCTGTTGCAATCGAATGTCCTGCTCGGGCGTGTTGACCCCAGTACTAGCCATCGTGGTTGGAGTGATGTAGCATCTCATGATGCTGCAACAATCAGAGGTACCACGGAAACCTCCCTGCAACACTCCCCCTGGATCAATACGCTGCTACTGCTGGACGAGGTGCAACGACTGTCGAAGACGATGAAGACTACACGCGTGAGTGGCTTGGTAAATATATCAGCAAGCTGACCTGCCGAAGCACACCACTCAATATCGACCCGACCGTTTGCATGCTCGTTACGAATAAAGTGGAACCGAATAGAAATGTGTTTTGACGCGTTCGACACCACCTTTTTCTTGATACTCTGTATAGCACTCTTGTTGTCGATCTTTAGATGCGGCGTGATCTTAATCATGAAGATGCCTTGAATGAGTTGACGAATCCAGCCGCACTCGGAAGTTGCTTGAGCCCCCGCGATAAATTCAGCTTCCATGGTTGAAAGTGCAACCACAGCTTGTTTGCAAGATGACCAAGTCACGAGTCGTCCGTTAACAGTAAGTGTAGAACCACTAGTTGACTTCCGGTCGAGCTTGTCTCCGGCCCAGTCCGCGTCCGACCAAATTACGACGTCGAGATTCTTGAGGCTGAGAGGGGTAGCTTCTTTATAGTGCACAATGCCTAGATCTCGCGTGCCCTTGAGGTATCTGATAATTCTTTTCACGAGTTACCAGTGGCAGTCCCTTGGTTCTTCACGGTGTCGCGCCGCAATACTGACTGCATATGAGATATCTGGTCTAGTCATATTGGCCATCCAAAGAAGTCGTCCGATAGCTTCTCGGTATCCGCGCACATCCTCATGTAGTTGATCGTCGACGATATTGTAGATGATGTTGTTGTCCGTTGGAGTCGCAACTGACTTGCAGAGTTCCATATTGAAGCGAACGAGGAGCTCATCCACCATGCGTGGCTGTGAGAATTAGAAAAACGGCTATTGTCTGTAATGTTCATCCCCAGGACCTTTTCTGCTGGACCAGACTTGATGTCGTAGCGATTGAGTAGTAGTTGTGACACTCGATTCATGATGTCTGGTGTCGATCCGGCCATCAAAATGTCATCTACATATAATCCAAGTAGTATGTATCCATCTACAGCGTGAAGAACGTACACACACGGGTCAAAGTTGCACCGACGAAACTAAATCTACTCGAGATAATTGTTAATGCTGTCATTCCAGCATCGACCAGACTGCTTGAGACCATATAATGGCTTCAGCAAAAGTAACACCTTGTCTTGTGGTAATTCGAGTTCCGGAGGTGGCTTCATGTATATCTTCTCCTTGATTGTTCCTTTCACATATGCGTTAGGAACATCAGCCAGCACAATGAGAAGGCCGCAGATGCTCGCAACTGCGAACACAAAGAAAACGCTGCCAATTCGAATGACTGAAGAATAAGTTTCTTCGTTGTCCACTCCATGAACTTGTGAGAAGCCACGTGCGACGAGACGAGCCTTGAAACGCTTGATGGAACCCGTGTGGTCGCGTTTAACCTTGAACACGTACTTGCTTGATAGAGAATTGACGTCCGAAGGGCGATTTACTACCTCCCACGTTTAATTCGCAATCAGAGCTTCCAACTCGGTCTTGATCGCTGCTTTTCATTCATCACGTTTTGGAGATTTGAGTGCTTGTTGGAGATTAACTGAATCCGTGACTGGATATATTGTATATAAATATCCTTGTGCAGAGTAATCTTGCTCATTTGGTGATAGCGTTCGGGATGATGTCGTATCCAATGTCGCTTCCGACCAATACTCCTGGACATTTGCAATTTTAGCACCGGCCTGAGTCCCTATAATGTCGTCACGGTATCTTGCTGGGATAAGATGAGATCGACTGCTTCGACTTGTTTCTGGAGGCGCCTGTGAAGAACCAGCACGACAATCTGCAATCCTTGTGGTACTCGAATCTGACGGTTGGGTCGGTAATACTTGCACGCTCCGTATAACGGTTTCATAATCGACATCAGCGGTATCCTCTGTCTCATCAATCACCTCGCCGATTGGTATTGTGAGTAAGTTGAATACATTGCGAACGTCCTTGTTTTAGTTTCATTGGTCTCGTGTGATTGTATCGAGGGAGTTATTGGCGACCGATCGATGATTCTTAGGTGTTGCGTTGTAATTACTTTCCTCGACCTCTTGGAATACACCATGCAACCTTTCCGCTCTACATCATACCCAATAAAGATGCCTTTATCACGCTTAATGTGTGTACTGATACGTTGTCCCCACGGCATCACTGTCGACAAGTTTAGTTTACGTCCGGTCAGCATTTCGATCGGTGAGACTCCCCCTGGATTGGCTCGTGTTGTGAAATGATTTCACAACCACGATATATGCTTTAATGCAGCAAACCACAGTGTTCTTGGAGCACCTGGAGTGTCGAACATCACCGCCATCATGCCATTGAATATGATTCGATGGCGTCGCTCAACTTTGCCATTCGACGATGATTGATCAGTTTCCGTAAATTGCATTCGTACCCCGTGTTCACTGGCCCACATGCGCATCTTCTTCTTCTCAAATTCGCCGTCACCACGAACAACCTTGACAGTAAGTGCGTGTTGTCGCTCAAAATGTGTTATAAACTAAATGAGTAGTGGTAACCACTGGTCCTTGGTCTTCATGGCAAAGACGTCACCATGATTGCTGGCGTGATCCACGATGTGTAACACATGTTCATTACCTTGCCAGTCGAAGGGTTTTAGGTGGACCTTTAGGTCAATACATAGTACTGCACCGACTTCGTCCGTGCGTGCGTGTGTTGCGCTATCAGCACTTGACTTAATCGATCGCGATTGTTTGGCCTCGATGCATACGTCGCATGGGAGGACCTTCTTGTTTGTGACACGCATTCCGCTTAAGATGTCATGGTTGTTCATGCGCATCACATCGGTAGTATTCAGATGGCCTAGTCGCTTGTGCCACCCCATCAGTGTATCAGCCGTCATGTTTGCCACAGTGACTGAACCGAACTTAACCGGAGTCTTCACGAGGTAGCACAATCCGCGAATCCATGGTAATTTGGCCACCACTTTCTGCTGTCCATTCGCATTCGGCTTATCACGTACTGTAGCGCCATTTTCATTGAATTCAACCACGACGCCACGCTCTGCCAGTTTCGAAACCGAGAGAATATTACCGCCTGCTGATGGGATGTGATGAATATCCTTGACGGTTATATTTCGCACATACCCATCAACGAGTAGGTTGATAGTCACGTCACCAACCTCCGTCGCACGGATAACCATCTTCTTTGCAACTGTAACGTCCAAGCAGCAGGACCGCACACCTTGTAAAACTGTGTGGTCGTTCTTGATGTGGTGGCTTGCTCCAGAGTCGAGCAGCCACATAACATGTTGGCTTGCTGGCACTTGGTTACCTTGGGCTGTCCAGCATGACGCGACAGGAATTTTATCTTCACCTGTTATATTCGTGCTGACAGCTTTAAGTGTTCCTTGAGTTTCTTGAACTAGGGCCACCTGCTGGCGACGTCTGTTTGGATAATACTTCTTAATATGGCCAGTCTTGTTGCATAGGAAACAACGACGTCCTTCACCCACGTTGATATTAGCTGAACCATGTTCATGGTGTCGTATCCTGGTAGAGTCGTTCTTGTTTTTCCTGTCATTCTTCACAGCCGTCCTGTTGCCAGAGACATTGTGACTCTTGTCATTTAAGACGCCATCACCCTTCACGCGGTACAAAAACTCGAGCGCCTTTTCCAGTTCAGGTCGTGGATTTGTGGCATTGAGGTTGACCAAAACGAGAAGCGTCGACTTCTCCTCAGGACATGCGTACAGTGCAAACGTTTCCAGTACCAGACGATTGTCCGCATTCAGTAGTCTCCCTACTTCCAGCAGGTATTCTGCGTAATCGAGCCATGTGAAGTGTTTCTTCTTTGGCTCACGCAGGCGGTCGACGAGTTCGGGACCACTTAGGCGACATCCGTACTGTTTAAGGTACTTTTGCCTACAATCCTTGTAAGAGAACGTGGGATTCTCAAGCTTCCAGCTTTCGTAGTTGTCGTGGAACAGCTTGGCCGGCCTGGCGGCCATAAACTTGACCATCAGCATCACCTTCAGGAAGTCTGTCCAGTTGCTGCCGTATATAGCGATATCGGTTGCAATCGCGTGCTCCCAACGTCGCTCAAAGTCCTCAAAACCGAATCCAAGGCCCTGTCCGGGATAGCGTCCCTTGGCGTCTAATAGTTCACACACGAGAGCCTTAATGTTTGGTGGCCGAGGTGCCATTTGAAATGCAGGCGCCACAGAGTATGGTGTACCTGGTGATGCCGTCGGCATACTCACATTTGAGGAATGTCGAGGTTCCTCCCCACCTGCTCCACCGGCTCCACCAAATGTAGAGTCCACAGATGTATTCAGACGCATCTGACCCATTTGAGCCGTCAGACCGTCGACTTGCTGCTGGAGTCTCTCGATGTTGGCACCTTGACTGGTGTCAGCAGGACGCGCTTGACCGCGCATCACCCGAAGCTCATTCTGTACCGCAGCAATTGACTGCGCTAGTGACTGCAGCGTCGACGCTTGAGGTACCTCCTCGTAGGATTCCCTGCTGCTGTCATATGCGTGCACGTCAAACGCCGACGCTAGGTTCGTTGGTACGAGTTTCTCGGACATAACGCTAACTAACGTCGTAATACCAGCACTAAGTTGGGCTCATAACCTGTTGCGAGTTTCTATACACAGTGCAAGGAGTGCAAACTGGTAAGTGGGAAAATCGGCTTTATTACGACTTAGTATTTTTTGGGAATGGCTAACTTGGCGCTATCCGCCGCCTTTTACTTACTTGTCCTCTTCCTACACATGTACGCACATCGGTCTTACCTACGTCGTCCAAGGTCTTGACGTGCCTTCGATCTTACCCGACTTCTTTGATGTAGAATCCTGTTGCAATCGAATGTCCTGCTCGGGCGTGTTGACCCCAGTACTAGCCATTGTGGTTGGAGTGATGTAGCATCTCATGATACTGCAACAATCACAGGTACCACGGCAACCTCTTTGCAACAGAAGCTGGATGGGCATGATATGGCTATTATCGGCTGAGGCTGTCATATCCTACCCTACCATGGTTGAGAGGCACAAGGACGCGGCCAGTCCTATGTCCCCCTGATTGATTAAAGACGACGTGTGAATCCTCACTCGCTCCCGGCAGCGGCGTTTATTGCATACCCGAGTAAATATTTACTCACTCCCTACGGCTCCCGCCAGAAAGAAATATCGTCAACCATGGCCTGCAGCTGTGCATAGGCTAAGGAGTGGAGATTGTTGAGCTGCTCTCAGATGATACATAATGGGTACCGGAGTTTTGAATTATCACCTACCGTACCCAACCATCGGCACCGAATATTGCGGTGGCGGGATCCACCAATTCACGCCCATCCCTTATTGTTCGTTTTAGTGCATACGCTTAGGCCCATAGATAATCCAATCTGTAATACATAATCGGTCACCGAGGCTACAATTTTGATCCTATTT
This sequence comes from Hyaloperonospora arabidopsidis Emoy2, assembly GCA_000173235.2. Taxonomy (NCBI): domain Eukaryota; phylum Oomycota; class Peronosporomycetes; order Peronosporales; family Peronosporaceae; genus Hyaloperonospora; species Hyaloperonospora arabidopsidis. Next base: position 646,562 of record JH598543.1, on the reverse strand, counting down.
TCGCATTCTTCAAAATTTTGCTGGACCAGGATTATAGGGGATACTGAGTGTTGCATACGCTATAACTAAATATTTTCTATTCTTCTTCATGAGTTTTGTATACGTGTAATTGAAACGTTTTTGATGGAGCAAACTTGTGGTGTCGCAATGTATTGTGGCGTGCGCTCGACGTTTGATCAAAGAAACACCAGACCGTTTATCACGCCAAGCTCTAGGCGTATCTGTGACGAAGTACAAGATGTCGCGTCCCTGATTATAGTGTGGCTCAGTATGATGCGGGGACGTACCGTTACAGTTGAGGGTACAGCTGTGGTGTATACTGTATATTCGAGGTCTAATAGAGGGAATTGTCACCTTAAAAATTTAACCTCCTCAATTCAAAAATCGTTCAGCGGGAAGCAAGTGCTCAGTGTTATATTCTCTACTTTGTATTGCTAACGATTTAGAATGGCGACGCTCACCTGCGCATCGTATCAGTATCGCTTTTTACTGACAGTGTGCCCGCATCAAAAAAACCATTCGGAGATTAAACTTGTAGCCGGAACGCAAAGTCTGGAGCGCTCAGCGCAAGCCATAACTGGGAAAGTGACCAGCCAAAACGTGTCCACCAATGTTAATATAAAAAATGACAGCCACCTGACATTTACCCTTCGCTTAGCCCTTTGGCAGTGTATCTCCATTGTACCTTCATTGACATCGTCATTCTGTGGCAGACTAAAGCACATCGTATACTTTACAAGTTCTTAACAGCAGTGCACGAAAACTGTCACGGGGATACACATCAAAGGGTACTCGGCACCCTGTGTCTTAGGCGCATGGGATGGTATCCCACTGAAAGAGATATAGAATATCTTATCGGTTTATAGGGGCTGACGGGTGTCAGCCACGAGATAGGAAAGATCTCGAAAGTTCTTGATTTAGAACATGAGTGCCTAGACTAGGTAATATTAGGAGTAAGATATTCTATTGAGTTATACGTAAATAAAGTTCAGTTCCCCTTTTGATCTTGTCCAAGACACGTGCCTTATGAGGCGTCTCGGATCGTTGATCGTCAAGAGTTAGCAACATCTCCCTGAGATAGCTACTCTTGAGCACTAAGTGCTGTAGATTCACTGAATCGTTCGGTCCCCTGGAACAGGGACGTTAATCGTTAGTCTTGTTGACTCATAGAGTTTAGTTCTTTAGAACTAATAACGCTCTTTGAGCACCAAGTCTTCCTCTGACTTAACGAGCTGTGCAGCTCCGCTACACTTGGTAGCACTAGCAGTCAATCTACGCCTGATTCTTTAAAGACTGATCCTCTGTGAGGATGGAAAATCCCACTCCCCTCTCTGAGTCTCAAAAGGTCGCGCTTGATAAGCTGACCGCATCTTTGGGTCCAGAGTATGTGGAGTTCCTTGTATCGCAAGGCCTGGAGGTTCTTACTGCACGTGTTGAGGTCTTCTTGCAGTATGAAGCGTCCCTTCTAGTGCAGATTCAAGAACAAATGGCGTCGGCTATGCCTACACGCTATGTGTCTGTTCCAGACGAAGAGGATAGGCCTCGTCCACTTTGAGTGGAAGTTAAAAAGTACTCAGGAAAGGAGGGTGAAAACCTCATCCTCTGGATCCGTGAGATTGAGATGGCCATGATATCAGGCCTAATCAAGCTTTACCATCAACACGTCTTGCTGGCTATCTCGAAGCTCGATGGAAGAGCTAGAGAATGGGCCTTGACGTGTAGCACGTCGGTCGACTTAGCGTTTCCCACATGGGAGTCGCTTAAGTCATAATTGGTACAGGTGTTTTCACCACCTAACCAGGCTTACCGCGTGTGCTCACGCTTTTTATCAACCCATCAGAGTAAGAATGAGTTAACGGACTACGTCCAAGAGCTGAGAACTCTCATGGCTGCTATGCAGTCTGACCCTCTGCCTGAGGCAGTCCATGTGACTATATTCATGGAGGATCTCCGTACTGGTATTGCCAGAACCGAAGTCTTTCGGGTTCACCCCTCTACATTCGAAGAGGCTGTGAGAATTGCTCTTAATGCTGAGCATAACTTCAAGTCGGCCATACTTGGCTGGAATGGGTACAACCCTAGCTCTGCGAGAGCAAACTACACAAGTACTTCGGCCGGTAATAGGCCAGAACCGATGGATCTCAGCTATGCTGAAGATGAAGGTGAATTTCAAGCTGCTGAGCAGCAACGTGTTGTACGACGGTGTTATACGTGCGGAAGCACTAAACACTTGCGGCCTGGTCGCCCTTTACGTAGACAGAGCAATGCTACGATCCAACACTCTACCCCAAGCCAGAAGTCTGGCATGGCACGGGAAAATGCCGACACCCAGTAGGCGCGGGGCGCCCTACTGGGGAAGAACTAGGTTCTGTAACACCTTTAGGAGGTAAAGTTGAACAGGGCTTAGCCCCAAAGAGTTCCATACCTATTAGTATGGAGCGTGGGTACAAGGCTGGCTTGTTGGTCGTTGAGGCGAAAGTTAAAGGCTTCGAAAAGCCTTGGTCGATTTTAATCGATTCTGGGGCATCTTCACGGTTCGTTTAGCGACTGGAAGTCGTGTCACTGTACCTAAAGTTCCTTTGAACTTAGGTATAAAGTTTTTGGAATTTGATAGCATTGAACGCTGTCTTGTCCTTGATTTGGACTCGAGATATGATCTTATCCTAGGTATGGCTTGGCTTGAACGCCATGAGCCATGGATTGATTGGAGGTCGAAGACTTTAGGCGCTTCGCACAATGTTCCTAGCGAAGCTTTGGAGAGTCATGTACCCACCTTTGGTAGGCAAAAAAGCACTATTGGCGCGAGCCTTCGACAGAAGATGTCAATGTGCTGGACATTGGAATGTCTGAGTTAACTAACTCCAATGTTGAAAACATGAATTCCGAGCGTAGCTCGTTGAGTATTAGTGATACGGCACGTACTCCGTTGAGTGTTACTCGTTGTGATAGCGAGTCACTGCATGCTGAAAGCATGGTTGGCCTAGGGCCGAGTTATCAAGGATGTGATTCCTTTGATGTTTGTGGGGTGACACATAAAAATTCACCGAGTGCGGTCGGCCGTGAAGGCACCACACTTGATGTCAGTAATGACATCAGCTCTCGTATAGAGCGTACTACTACTCGTAGTAACCACGGAGACATATCTTCCCGACCCCATAGCGGTGTAAGGTCTCATCGAAGAGACGACCTGGACGCCAGGTGGCAACTGTTAAGCGCCAGGCGTCCGTGCAGTCACATAGTGACAATAGTGATACACTATACACACTTGTCAATGGAGTGAATGGCTAGGTGGAGGGCAATGTTAGCCTGGAAACCCTTCCATCTTTGGATGCTCTTTGTGAGCTAGACGAAATGTCTGGTGGCGACTTTAGCCAGGCCTTGAAGGCAGAAGATTTATCCGAATTGGTGGTCATTAGACCCGATTTTGAGATGACATCGTCCTCATTAATGGATGAGTCGGTCCTAGATAACACCAAGGCGGCACTCAGTGCCCGGAGTGGATCTTCGATCCCTAAAGATCCTTTGGATCCCTTCTATCCTTTGGTCAAGGAATTTCAAGATGTGGTGTGTCACAATCCACCATCTGTCTTACCTCCCGATAGAGGTGTACGTCATGAAATCGACCTAGTTCCAGGAACTAAATACTGTGTAACACGGCAGTGGCCTTTACCTAAGGAACAGTGTGACGTCATTGACGATTTCTCTCGTGCTAAGCACGCGGTGGGAATGGTGCGGGAGAGTAAGTCTCCCCATTCCACACCTACATTTTTTGTCAAAAAGCCTAATGGTAAGTGGCGTATTGTGCACGCTTATAATAAGCTCAATGCTGCCACTATCCCGGCTTGGACACCAATCCCCGGAAAGAATTTTCTTTAGAATGATATGGTGGGATGTACATTGTACAGTGATCTCGACTTAGTCGATGGTTATTACCAGCTGCTGATGCGAGCAAGCGATATTCCGCTAACAGCGGTCATTACCCCGAGCGGTATGCTCTGGGAGTGGCTCGTTATGCCACAAGGGCTGTCAAATGCCCTGGCTACTTTTAATCGTCTGGTGATGCAACTATTCAGACCTCATCGAGGCTATGCACAAACGTACTTTGATGACATCTTTGTCCATAGTCGTGCAACGAACGGTCGATCTGATGTGGATAATCACATTGATCATTTACGAGCGGTGTTCGAGTGCATGCGCACAAATAAATTGTATGTAAATGCATCTAAGTGTATATTAGATGCATTTGCATACAATTTATTTGTGCTCCAGGTACGTAGACGTTCCTCCACACTGGGTGGAGTGAACACATAGTCACGCTGGTTCCTAAGGGTCGTGACCATTTGCGCATGGCGCCGAGCGCTTTCTTCTCGTTGAACAGCCAACTCCTGTTGCTCATCGAGCGGTTTGGTGATGATTGCATCACCACGTTCAGCGAACGGGATTAACGTAGTCGGAGGATGTACCTCAGACATGGGTGTATCGGACATTGTCCTTGCATCACCCGCGAGACTGGTATCGCTACCATAGTCCACTGACTCCTCCACACAAGGGACATTGTGCTGAAGCTTTGCGTTACCGTGAGGTTAACCGCAAGCGCACTGACCTCGTTGAAGAACAAAGTTCGATTGCCGTTTGGGTAAACGGCAGTCTGGTAGGGGAGGGTGTAACGGGGATACACATCAAAGGGTACTCGGTACCCTGTGTCGTAGACGCATGGGATGGTATCCCACTGAAAGAGATATAGAATATCTTATCGGTTTATAGGGGCTGACGGGTGTCAGCCACGAGATAGGAAAGATCTCGAAAGTTCTTGATTTAGAACATGAGTGCCTAGACTAGGTAATATTAGGAGTAAGATATTCTATTGAGTTATACGTAAATAAAGTTCAGTTCCCCTTTTGATCTTGTCCAAGACACGTGCCTTATGAGGCGTCTCGGATCGTTGATCATCAAGAGTTAGCAACATCTCCCTGAGATAGCTACTCTTGAGCACTAAGTGCTGTAGATTCACTGAATCGTTCGGTCCCCTGGAACAGGGACGTTAATCGTTAGTCTTGTTGACTCATAGAGTTTAGTTCTTTAGAACTAATAACGCTCTTTGAGCACTAAGTCTTCCTCTGACTTAGGGAGCTGTGCAGCTCCGCTACAAAAACTGTCGCGCGACATGACAAAGTATCGCAGCCAATGGTTCTGGAAGAGGTTAAGAACAGCGATGATGCGTACCTTCTGTACCACCTATTTGTCAGCCAGGCGCGGGTTGATTTAGATACTGAAACGAGACGCCGTGGTTATCGCCCACTTCCTGGACAAAGTCCGTGTAAGCCCAAACCAAGGATACAGGATATATATCTTTACTAGGTGCAGATCTTGTCCACCCGACAATGCGACTCCATTACAGAAGCTTGTGCAATGTCGGGGCTTCCCCCTGGTGCCTTGGGTAAGCACCGTTGCGGGTTCGAATCCCCGTACGACCAACCCAAGGTCGGTAAAAATGTGTGGCACATAAGTCTCAGTTGTAGCACCCAGGAACCCTGGTACCACTGAGCTTAGTCTCTTGTAGAAGCATAAACCCCCGACATCGAATAGTCGGGGGCGTTGGACTAGCTGGTTCCCAGAGAATCCAGTAAGTAGTGGCCATCCGGAAGGAGATATGTAGGCCCCGCCCAAGAGAGCAGACGTCGGTCGTTAGTAATAGTGTAGCGGAGGTACCCTAACTCCTTAGTCAGAGGAAGACTTCTAGACTCGTAGAGTCTCTTAGTATATTAAACTAAGCGGGTATCAACTTAAAGGTTCTCAAGTCTTGCAGACTTGGTGAGACTTAACATTAAGTGTATGTACAAGCTCTTAAGCTTCTAGTCCTGGTTCAGGGGACTACGACTCCAAGGAATCAAGTGGCACTAATGCCCAAGAGTACTTAGCCTTAACTCAGGCACTTAACTCTTACGACCTGAGACGTCTTGGAAAGACACGTGTCCAAAACTGATCAAAAGGGGAACTGAATATATTTACTGATTTATCGCGATAATAAACCTTACTTACGTCTTTAAACTTAAAACTATGCTACCTAATCGAATAGTCCTCATCGCAGTTCTTCTTGTGTACCACACCAGAACTACGTCACCTCTATGAAGACCCTGCTACGATAGATATCCTCCAACCATAACCGATATAGTACGGTATTATCGCTTAGCGTATGTGATACAAAAGTACAAAAGTATGCCTTATCGGTGATACTGATCTCTTTCTGTGTATACCAAACCAATGTACCTGGTTATCACAACCATTTGTGTAATCCCTTTACAAATACTAAATGTACCCACTGCACCTACAAAAAAAGCTTGTGTAATGTTGGCACATTTAACTGATTCGGGGTCCATATTGTCACTTCCAGACGTCAGCCAAGGCTATGGGCCATTTGAGCAATCAAGCTCGATCAAGAAGATCCTTGGCATCTCTTGAATGGTCGTCAGCACATCAAGGACACCCAGAAGCATCTATTGAACGTCAATCAGGCAGCAGAAACGAGGTTTTATGGAGTGCTGATTTCTTTTTGCTTCAGTATCTGGGTTTCCTTTGACAGGGGGTTTGCCATCTCAACTACTGCGATCCTTAACTTGCATAGATCGACCAGCTTGAAGGCTGTGGACGCAAGTTAAGAAAAAGTGAAACGATACACCTTCGTAGATGATAGCGCGCGTCAAATTTTTCATTGAAGCAATATCCAAGACAATGATAGATTAGTTGTTTCGAACGTTTGCAGGTTGAATGTACTCACGCCATCCTGTAGTCATATCAGGGCAGTGAGCGTTTTGTGACTCAAGTGGCGGTCCGAGAAGCGTGCGCTTCTATAGCTCAAATTTCTCATCGATGTAGTTGATTAAAATCGACATGTATGATACCGTCTTGACATTTCAGATCTAGTAAAACTTCACGAAGCTGTCAAAATACGTTGACAAGCCTTTCTTACATCGTAAGTAGTGTTTCTTAGTGCTGAGGCTGCACGCGGTTGCCTTTAGTAACCCGTATCCTGTTATGAAAACCCTAGTGGTCGCATGTTAGACATATAGTTTCACGGTGCTGTAATGAGACTTGCATAACGGCTATGGGCGGAGCATCGCCCTACATCGAGACCAGTAGGGTTCGTACCAAGGGTGAAAGCTCGGGTCTTATCATCGTAGGGCAGATGGGATAGGTGATGGAGGAGAGTACCAAGATTGCACACAAATTAGCTCGCAGCACGATGCACGCGATTGATCCTGAGAAAAAGTTCTTTGAGGAGACTGAAGTGCACCTGCACGTTCAGGAGGGAGCTACGCCGGAGGACGGGCCGTCTGATGCTTGTAAGATGGTGACGGCATAACTTTCTCTGGCCATGAACAAGTAAGCACGTACGAAGGTTGTGAATATCGCTAAACTCGACTGACATGTATGTGACTGTTTTAAAGGACTGTGAGGCCTGATCTTGCTATGACGGGAGAGCTGTCTCTTGTGGGTAAGGTCATACCCGTCGGTGGTATCAAGGAGAAGACCATTGCTGCTAAGCAGTCCGGCGTGAATACGCTCCTTCTATCGCTCGGCAACAAGCGTAACTTTAAAGGTCTCGAAGAGTACCTACGGAAGGATCTCGTTGTGCATTTTTTTTGCCGATTAATACGACGACGTGTACAAGGCTGCTTTTGAACAGTGAGTACGTTCGACCAGCGTCTCCTTGGCTACCAGCTCGTAATCGAAGCACTTTGATATCGACTTTTTGTCCGAATATATTGTCCAGCTTTTCCAGCAGATTGGTCGCTTTCGCGCATGTGAGATTCCACATTTCATGGATCAAGATGACACCTCACTCGTTTGCCACTTCGGGATCACTCATCAGATATGGTGCTCCGTACGCGGTAACATCGACTCGGGTGCTGTATCATGTGCGGCACTTTCAACAAAATCTTCCTCTCGTTATGCGGATTGCATAGTACAGCGGCGAGATATCTCGCTCTGAACTTGTGGACTCTCATGGAAATCATCACTTTAACAATTCGTCGCACCTCTTGGCATGGAAGTCACCCGCTAGCACTTCACAGCGCCAATGCTCGACACATACTCTAGATGGATCTTCAAGATTGTGGTGCGTGCGTACACGCGTACAGGTCAAATAACACTGCCCTGTGGCGAGCTCTGCAGTACTGGCATACATTCTTAGTGGCACCGCAGATCGTTCGTTATCGTTAACGCATTCTTCCTTGTCACGCTTCTGAAATCAAGTCGCAGAGATGGGATGGTCTTTTAACTGACTTTCTGCACCAGTTTCAGACTCCATCGAGCGGCAAGCCTATTTCCTGAAGGACTGTGTCGTGTCTTAGTCAAGCAGCTCAAAAAAGACGTGTCATGAACGCGAACGATCTCGGGGATTTCTATGCCAAGACAATTCTTTCAAGCCTGCAAAAATGCTGGATGGTGTCAAAGACTTTGTCGAATAAGACGCTGCCACCGATCTGGTGTCGAAATCGCTCATGCATGTGAGGAACTGCTATCAACAGTACTCTACCGCCATTTTAAAACGCACCAGACACATGACAATCATATCTGAATGGAAACTTATCGCTCGGTACTTCATCCCTAGGTGGTTGGGCACTTACAACAGTAGCAACGTCGCAACACAAAGCAAATACATTGCCTGATTAGGCTTTACAGGCATAAGTCGTGCTGACTTGCGCAAATTGGCCACCAAGGTGTGCCCAATGCAACGAGCTAGCTTGTACAATAAGAGTGACCTTTGAGTCTAATCATTCCGTCTTTGCAACAGATTGATTGCATCAAACACAGGTTGTTGTCCATGATGCAGAATCTGTCAGTGCACTCTATTAAAAAACAAGTGTGTAGCCATAAGCCCAAATGCCCTTTAAAGTGGCTCCATCGATTTATGTCAAGAGGTTGGCAAACTGCTAGAGTAATGCCAGATGGCGAGCACACACGCTCGACCTGTACATACTGGTAATTCCTGATGCTACACAAGACAGGAGAATTGTCCGGAAGGACGTCTGGATCATACTTCGAGTTTGACTTGCCCTTGAGCGTAGATATCGTGCAGTCGACAATTAATCGAGTTTTCTTTCTGATAAAATGTAGCACACGTTTGTAGGAATTTCGAGGTGTCATTTAATTTTTCCCGGCATGGCAGATCTAGAGGATATGGTAGACCAAAGAGACTGGGATCTTGCTGCTGACATCCTTCACTTGGCATCAAATAACCTGCAACTGAAACAACTTCATAATCGAAGATTAAAGCAGAAATGAAGTCGCAAGTATACTTAATTGGTATACCTCAAGTCTATTCTCAAAGACTTGAAACACAGAGCAAAGGTTCGTACAGACGGTCCAGTCGGTTCAGGTACGTAGTACACTTGGATGCTGTGACGGTATTTCCGGACGCTGTGTACATCACTAGCCGCTGCCAAATGTAGCTCGCTATGACTTGCTCAAAGAATGCAATGCCGAGTGAAGTGTTATCTGATCCGCACAAGCTATACAGGCCGTATTTAAACGCTTAAAGCATGCAGCCACGCTAGGCTAGCTTCGATGGGTGACAAGAACTGATTTTATACATCTGTACAACACCAACACAAGCACGACATAGCCGATACCACCAACGATAGCAACAACGCAAGGAACGAGTTCCGAGACTTTACCAGCAAACGGTGAGCCTCGCAACAAGATGAGTCTCATATATTATCTTCAACTGAACCTTCTAATTGCGACCAACGATCTGACGGTAGTACTTGTCCAATATTGAGGAGAGAAACTGATTTGTAACGATACAACTGATGCCGTTCCACCGGCACCTATGCTTGGGTCGAACAAGATTGGAATAGTCTACATAGCCGGGCTGTGACAAAGTTTCGCTGGCGAAGTCTTCTACGCTTTCTGCCGCACTAAGAATTGCGAGTTATTCACCACCAAGCGACTCGTAGACCCATCAACATATTTAAGCAAGATATTCAGAGATGACTTAAACTGTACCGGCGTTATTTAAGTGATCTATCTACACGACACCCTTAAACTACAATACAAGTCCCACATCACGAGCGTTATTTTTTATTGTCAGTGTACGAAATGATATTTGATTTTCGATGACGATATAGATACATAAGCGTCGCAAAACATTAAAGCATTCATGATTCGGGCTTGTCGCCATTGAGATTGCAACGGAAGCGAAAGTATTTATTACAGAGGTTTGCGACGATCAAACGGTTATACATTCTTGTCGATATAGATAGTGTACTTTGCATTATATACTTCCTTGTGCGCTTCCTGTACTTTAAGTTTAGTGAGTTTCCGGACAAAAATGAAGTCCTACTTTTTGATATACTTTTTTATTAAAATGCATCGAAGATTATTGTTAGGGGTACACGTACGGCAATATGTTAATGACTATTGATACAATGAAACATGACCGACTTGAACGTGTTCAGGTACCTCGTTTAATTAATGTAGGAAGGAGGCAAAGATAAATATGAATCTGGTAAGGATTAACGTCCGTGCACGTGCTTGAGCAAATATAGAGCGTTTGGCGCGGAGAATACGTTGGGAGCGCTTTTTATACGACAAATATACTACTGTACACTCGATAAATTATATTAAATGTAATAGTTCTATTTCAAATAAAAAGGTATAGCAAAAATCATGCAATAGTCAATTTAATAGGCTGGTACGATTGACCTATATTTATGCTTCCATACCATGAAATCTGCGACCTCCGACGAGCTCCGATCGGGATAAAGCCCATATAAGAGTATGTGAGTTGTGTGCAATTTTGTGTTGATTATGTATGTATTAAGGAGAGCTAGCAGTAGAGCTTTAGTCGTAGAGAATAATGAAGAATTTGTATTTGTTGGAGGGACATTAGGTAGGCTAGGCTGGTGCAATCAACTGGTGCAATCATCTTGGCAAATATCGTCTTGGCAATCATTGTCTGTTCTCGCAGGCCATCCACGATACCGCCGATGTCGAATGACAGACCCGGCCCGTGACTGGCAGTGGAGCTTGAGTCGTAGAGAGTAAAATGGAGAATATGTATTAGTTGAAGGGACATTACGCAGGCTAGACTGGTGCAATCAACTTCATGTGTGCATGCTCGGAAGCAGGGATCTACGTATTGCTCGACATCACTGCACTGTGAGTACTGCCTTCCAACTTGTTGATCTACTACGACTTTGTTAAATGTGGACGAGCTGTACATTGTAATGCAATTATGTATACAAACGTGCACCCATGTTCGTACACTGTGACTTGACTACATATTATTTCTTGTGTTGTATCCATTGACAGGATCTTAAAATTGCTACGAGCTGGACTACCTGCCGCCCAAGTGCTATACGGACGACCTGTTTGCCCGCGCGCAGATGGTGTACAACGCGTTTTCTATGTACAACAACATACTAGGCTTCAGTGTCGGCAGCGAGAACAACCTGAAAACGGAGAATGGGGCGATCGAACTGCCACCGCATCATGTCTCAAGGTCTTCTTACGTGACATTCGTAGTTACGATGCGAGCTACTCGGGGTCCGTGCGTTAGGTGCCTTCGGCCCCGATATTGCCGACATTTTCTTTCGCGAGTAGTCGATGTTTTGTGCGATTTTCCGGTCGACGGCGATTAGAACCAGCGCACGTTCCATGATGATAAAAGCGAGAAGAGGGAGATTATAAGCCTTTAGTGAAAATACTAGAGTTGACCACGATCCTGTTTCGTGTGTGTAGGCCAAGTAAAAAAAAGGAGAAGGAGATGATGGACGAGATCGTGGGTAATAACGTATTTGAGTTCACCACGGTAGTTACCAACCTCGAAGAAACCTAGAGTAAGCTTACAAAGCGGTGACTAGACATGTATTCGGTTGGACAACTGGCACCTATCGTTGATGCTTTCTGCGTGTCCGTAGTTCTGGCCAAGACTGGTGACGCAGACAAGTGCGGTGTCGGATACTTCCAGCTGGACGACTGCGACAACAACTGGACCGTCTGCGAGTTTAGTACGCACCCGAAGTATGAGTACCTTCAGGAAGCGTACACGACGACGAGAACTCGACCATCAAGCACGACAGCTACACGCCGACGCGTGATACGGTCAGGCTATGTCCCATGAACAGGTCGAGCGAGCTTGCTGCCATCGACGCCTAAGGGTGAGTTGGCTGATTGTTCTGTATCTATGCTGTATCTTGAGAGTCCGTACAAGCTAAAGCTCCATGTCGATCTTATTCGAATGTACTGGTTGTAGTCCTTATCTCGAGTGCACAATTACGCTGCCAGTATGCAACGGCGTGAAGGCCAACAGCTATGAGCACCTCTCCCCAAGCACTGCATTTGGCGAGAAGCGGAAACCGTCGAACACCGAGAGCAGCGAAATTGCGACAAGGCAACACCGGCGTTACTGTCACGGTGGCTGCCCTCGTTGTGCCAGTGGCCACCGTCGGTGCCATGGTTCTGTCCATTTTGTAGAACATACAACATCCACACCAACGGGTAGCTTGTGCTGAGTGGGGCCCCCGTGGCCCCTCGTAATTGATCGAGATGTACACGAATAAATAAATGCATGAAGCCATGAACTCTGGATGTTGAGCTATCGTTGCATCTATTTCTTTGAGTGATGTTTATGATGTAGTCGAGTGCTTCCTTTGCCAGTCCCATTACAAGCCGATGATGATGGCAAGACAAACAAGCACGACTAAGTCTTTTTTTAAGCTCTCCCTTACATCTGTACAAATTAGAAGTAATGTATTTCTTGAAAAGACGTTTGGTTCACGTATAGGGTAGACTCATAGCTGTCGCTGCACTTTTGCATAACTGTGCCTTGGTGAAAACTGCAAATGCGTAAGTGCCTTCGATCATCACGAAGGGCAACAAGTTGTTCGATTTCAAGATGGGTCTGGGTTTCCGAAACAAAGGCATGAAGTATTACCCAACTTCCAAAAACTAAAAACATTGGAATTAATACACTTTCAAAAAAATGTAAAAGGCCTCCGGTTTTGGTACGGAAAATTAAAGGTTCGAATCCTTTAATACCTCGACCCAACGAAATGGCCAAAGTGAGTAAGTACGACTAGGCAGCGGATACACAAGAGGACTTTTTTGGAAGCCGTACTTGGAAGTGCTCTAGGATCCCGGGGTCAACACGATCTCGTCGGAGATGTCGGCACTTGGGTATTATTTGTAAAATATGCGAGTGACTTGGTGCTCGTAAAGTAACTTCAATAGGGAGTTGATATATTCACACCCCTTTTCCTTAAATCCACACCCCTTTTCCTTAAATCCACACCCTTCCTCCTAAAGACGATATCAGCACCATAATATCTAATTTTGTTTTTCTTTATCTTTATATATAGTTTATTGATTTTATCACCCATTACGCAAAAAATAAAAGATTTACTTAAGCATCTTCCATCTAGCCGTATATAGTTTCGGGCACCTATAGAAATATAAGATAGAGGAGCAAGCTCTGGAGCTCACCCCTTGATATAAGTAATCCAGTTCATAGAACTGAATCAAGTTGCAAAACAGTAAACAACAACAGCAGTCACTAAAGAAATAAGTATGATGCTCTTAATGTCTGTAGTAACCCAGTACAGTATTCTTGGGGAACGCGATCAGCCTTTGCCTATGAACGTCCAGCATTTGCTTATGTAATCATATTCACTTTTAACTGATTTTAAGCCAATCACGAGTGTGCGTCGTAATAGTGACCTAGTCAAAGGGTGACTTCGGATATGCCTATATACCTTTGAGGGGAGACAGGCTAGATCGCAATTAATACGTGAAAGTACACCTAGTCGCGTTATTTACGGACAGACAGACAGACACGCACAGATAAGTACGATTTAAAAGTTCGGCATCAACCTTGCGCAGTCACCAATAGCTTCACCCTTCGGGCTCTAAATTAGGTATTCTAGTTCCGGTTTAGCAGCTACATGCTGCTGCTTTGTTTTCAGGTCATTCCCTAGGATTAAAGGATGGTCTGCAACCCATGAGATACCGACAACATATCTACTACGCGGTTGCATGTTGCAAGCTGCCTGCATTTTTAATAGTGGAGAATTTTGTCCAAAAGTATAACGCGCAACCATCGAAGATACGCAATGAGCTTGTGTGATTATATACGCACACCTGCGCTTTTCTTCAATAGTTTAATGCGTAGTCAAGAGAGATCGCAATCCTGCGGTTGTTTCCGCCGTCCCACCGCGAGAGTTGTCCGAGCTGAGCACAATGGTGTACTAATGCGTAATTAGTGCAGCAATGAATTTGCAGCGACTTCGTGCATCCTAATCGTAAATTCCGGTAGCTTATTTATTCGTACAGAGTGCCTGTAGGCAGTGTGAAGGGGGACTGGACGTAAATAACAGCAGGTAGAGGGGAGTATCCATAACAGTTTTGGCCAAGCAGTTATAATATGGTTTTGGTACAGAAGCTTAAATCTATCGAATAATGTATATGGTCTGTACGATGATTAGTAGACTGCATGGCGATGTCTTCGATCATGACGTTGTTTATCTTCTCATGATCTTCTCTTCCAATATTACACGAAAAGGCAAAAATATTCTCCTGACCAGTTACATTTATTATAGGGAGCATTGTGTGTTTCCCTCTTCCTACCATTGGTCTTCTTTCTTTGACCCTTCTTACAACCGTTGGGAACCTTTCCAGGATTCTTGTTTCTACGATTCTTACGCGTTGTCACGCACCCGTCCCATAAATAGGGGACGTCACTATCTGGCAGGATAATGCTGGTGAACCCTAAACACCAGGACCCGAAGGCTTAACTTTGTGTTTCACCCCCACCGGGTATCGAACCGGTGACCATTGGTACGACGCTGCAACGCCCTACCAACTGGATAAAATGGGGCATTGTTTTTAGGGAACCGCTTTTTAGCCATCACCGTCTTGCTAATTGCCCCTCAGTCCCAACTTTTTCGAAATATGATTGGTCGAAATGTTTTGCACTAGCACGGAGACATCGATAATAAAAAGACCTCTTTCTTTATTAAATTACTATGAACAGCCTTGCACCACCTCCGCAACTTGCTTATGCTTCCCTGGAACAAGCAAGAGTCGCGATTAATGCACATGCACAGCAGGAAGGCTATGCTGTTGCAATCAGACGCACAAGAAGGATCGGCAACAGGAAAGTCGGTGACGTCAAAGCTGTTGATCTTGACTGCTACCGATCACACCTCCCGTCCATACGTACAGGACCTCGCCATCGTATCTCGTCCAGCAGTAGAACTGGATGCTGGTTCAAGGCAAGAGTACGGCGACTAAAAACTGAAGATTGGCAGGTACAAGTTTCCAATGGAGAACACAATCATGAGCCCTTCACCCACAAGGCTGCCCATTCACAAGAGAGCTATTTGACAGAACCAAATCGGCAATCAGTCTTGTCCCTGACGCGCGCTGGTGTGAAACCCAGCCATATTATCGCTTTACTGCGGCAGAAATGTCGACGTCACGGTTACGGCTCGAGACACTTACAACCTACGCGATTCAGAACGTACAGATGCTGGATGGCAGCTCTTTGTTAATAGATCTCCTGATTCTTTACCTTCTAGAGCTACTTCAATCAGTGATGCACAGCAGCGTCT
>JH598543.1:524717-613903 GCA_000173235.2 Hyaloperonospora arabidopsidis Emoy2 | reverse complement strand
CGGGCGTGGAAAGGGTACCATTGAGCTGCATGTGCACTACTTTGAGAATGGAAACTTACAGTTGCAGAGCTCTAAGGATGTTGAAGAGGAGATCACGACTCAACATCCAGGCAGTTTGGGTGATGCGATTTTGCGTATCATGAAAGAGGCAGAGGATGAATTGCAGATGAACCTCGAAGACATGTACATTAACATGTCCGAGGAGACGTTTAAAGAGATGCGACGCGTGATGCCCGGTTCGTGAGCTTGTTTGGATACTAATGAGATGCAGCGAGTGCTTAACTCGTACATTTTGTCTTACGTAGTGACCCAGACGAAGATGGAGTGGAGTTTGCACGCACATCGGACCGCGAAGGATTTGGGACGCAGCACGTAGAAGATGGTAGTGCACAGCTACGTAGAAAAATACTTGCAAAGTTCCATAAGTTGGGACACTAAAGCTGAGATGCACGCAGCTTTAGTGTCCGCCTCGTGCTACTTTGCACGGGCAACTGAGTAAAAGAGTAATAGTGAATTGAGTATTAGGATTTATTGCTGGAAAATTGGGCGTATTTTTCTGAGCTACTTCTGATAACGAATCAGAAGGACCCAGCCGAATAAAAATGAACCCAGCCGTTTAGCATTTGCCCTAAAAATACACGTGCTGTTCCGTCAGCGCATACGCGATGATTAAATCACTTTTCTATAAGGTCAAAAAAGCATGGGCCACTGGGTTAGCACGAGTGTTGAGGAAGTGTGATCGCTTACAAGCTTTCTAGACGTGTTTGTAGACAACCTTACTTTTGCACAAAACTTGGCACAAGTATACGACCTTCATATGTCGACGTATAGCAGGAGTTTCAAATGCTCTCAAGTCGTGCAACTACTGATTATATTCACTTTTACACACTGATGTGCGAGCTTTGGCAATATTCGAGCTACGACACCTTTCTGATCGAGAAAACATCCGGTTGGGGTTCTCCGTACAAGCGATATTCTGCCTTGCGTCTGATAAGCATGGTAACCGTACGCGGATTCGCGGTCTAGTCTTGAAGTGACTGTCGGTGGTATACAAACAAGTAGCAGCGAATGCTGTCAATCTTTGCCATATTGATAAAACGGATACGATGGGAAGATGCTGTGGGTGAAAGGCGACAAATCCGTGAGTCCGCTGGTTTGTAGATTGCAAACTCGTACTGTAAGAATACCAATAATGCCACGTATACACCAAGCTTGCTGCAGGACGACATCAGCGTTGTGTAAAGTAAAAGCTGTAGCTTTGGCAAGTTCAAGTCACACAACGTGATACAGTCAAAACACCGAGTAACAAAGCACCTCTTGTAAGCAATCGCAGGTTTATGTAGACAAAAAAACATCGATCTATACGAAGCATAATGCCAACCAACAACTTGATGAAAGTCTCGTGCGAATAAATGCGCACATCTGTCCACCTCCATTACCGTTTCTCCACCTTCTAGTACTTCCACCAGCGACTTACCACGAAGGAGTGGATGCTGCCGCCTCACTTTCACACTCATCACCACAGCCCACACCACTCGACGAGATTGGCTTAGCAGCCTTGCCACGCATAGCAGCCCGGAACAGGTCGGCCTTGTGCTGCTTAAATAGCGCCTGCAAGCCACCACCGTTCAAAAACGCTTCCTCGAGCTGCGTCAGTGAGAACGCCACCTGGTGGTCCTTCACACTCACGACTCGATTGCGCAGATCGACAGTCACTTCTTCGCCCTCTTGCGCGAGCTCGTGGAACTTCTCGTCCGTCACGACAATGCCCAAAAGAGCATTGTTCGGCTGGTTGCGCGCGTAGATGTAAGCAAACGACTTGGCAATCACGGCTTGCACACCTACAGCTTTGAGGCAAATCGCAGCCTCTTCACGAGACGACCCACTGCCAAAAGCCGTGCCAGCCACGACAATGTTAAAGCCTTCCTTGACCTTCTGCGGGAACTCGGGACGCACATAAGCGAACGACTTGGCAGCGAGCACGTCCAGCTCCGTCTCACACTCCGCAGGCCACAACGGCGACGACTTGTTCAATCCCATGAACTGGGCCGGGATCATAGCGTCCGTGTCAATGTTGTCACCGAAGTGCTGCACTTTACCGCTAAACTTGGGCGGCAGGGCAGCTTCCAGTTCTGCAACGGCAGCCTGCTCCTTTGCTTGCTGCTTGCTCTCGCCATCTTCTCCAGTAACGAGCACAGGCTTAGGCTCAGCCACCTTGTACGCCTTGGTGGCCTTGGCCGGCGACGGCGTCGAGGTATCGGGCTGGACCCAGTTCCGGTAGCGATCAAAGTCTTCCTTGTTCAGGCTGTCCAAGTACGGCTGCGGGTCCACGACCTCCATGTCAAAGCTCGAGGCAGCCACGACAGCCGCCGAGCTCAAGTTACCAATCGATCCGCGGCCCATACGGTTGCGAAAGTTGCGGTTTTGACTCGAGAGCCACACCTCCCCTTCTCCAGCCACATCTGCACCGATTCCAACGCAGAAACTGCAGCCTGGGACACCAACCGTGAACCCCGCCTCCTCATAAATTCGCAGCAGTCCCAGTTCCTTGAGTTTCGCAATGATCTCGAGACTGCCCGGAGTGACGCGACGGTTGCCCGTCGTCGACGGCCGCTTGCCATCCAGCATCGCCTGCTGCAACACCATAGCGCCCAGGATCAAATCTTCTTGCGTGGTCGTACACGCGCCAATGAAACAGCCGTCGAGCTTCATGCCCACCTTCTCGTGGACACTCACACAATTGTCCGGGGACGGGTACAAGGCAATCAACGGCTTGACATCAGCCAAGTTGATCACATGGTGAGCCGCATAAGTGCATCCTTCGTCCGGTTCAAAGAACAGCGCCTCGTCAAAGTGCGAGTCCCGTCCCGTGAGCACTCGCTGCGTAATGGCATCAGCTTGGAACACACCGGCAATACCGCCAAACTCCGTGCTCATATTGGCCACTGCAAAGCGAGCGTCGTCTGAGAGGAACTTGAGGCCCGAGCCGCCGTAGTACACGGCACGCTCGAAGGCAACCGTGTTGCGCTTGAGTTCGCCCAAGATGTGCAAGATCACGTCTTTCCCGCCAATGCCAAAGTGCGGGGCCCCGACGAACTCAATGTAGCACACTTCCGGCACTTTGAACCACGTCTGCCCCGTGACAAGCGGCATGACGACGTCCCCAGCCCCTAATCCAGCAGCAAAGGCGCCCATGCCCCCGGCACTGCACGTGTGGGAGTCGGCACCAATGATGATCTGTCCTGGCTGCGCGCGTTTGCGAGCAAACTCCGTGTGCATGATCGTCGTGTTCGCGGGTTGGAAGTCCGTGACCCCGTGCGTTTTGGCGAAAGCCGTGGACATTTCAATGAGCGCCTTCTGCTTGGGCAAGTGGTTCACGCGCGGGTCCACCGTGTGGTCCAAAGCGAGCCAGAACCGGTCGGGGCGATGCAGAGGCGGGCGACCGATCGCCTCGTGCATCGTGTCCATGGTCTGGAACGTCAGTTCACTGGCGATTGTCCAGTCGGCCTTGACGCAGAGCACGTCACCCACGCAGACGTGGGGTGCCGTAAGTCCCACGGCGTGGTGGCACAGGATCTTTTCAATCACGTTCATGCGGGGGGGCGAGGGGGTTGTCATGTTGCTGCTACTGCAGGTTGGATGCGGGTTGAAGGAGCTGCTGGTGTTGACACGTGAGGGGTTGAGTGCAAATTTGAGAATGAGAGTGGGGGGGTGTTTGACCGCGTCACGATGGACGAGGGGAGGGTGGGGAGTGTTTGCGCAATTGGGTGGCGCTTTTGGTGTTGGTGCTATGCACGAAGAGGGGGGTACGGACGATGTTGACGACGGATTGTCAACAGCTTTGCTTCAACAATGGGGTTGAGTATGAGTGGTTTTGAGGATAGAGGAAGATACAGAGTGATTATGTCCGTGTGTGTTGCGACATGTTGTGTATTGATAGATACGTGCGGGTAAAGAAGGAGCTGGCGGTGTCGGGGAGAGGATGATGTTTGTGTTTGTGCGTACCGGTATGGAGAAGTTACTGGGAACATGGGGACGAGGTTATAGTAGAAATGCAGGCACGGGAGAGCTTGTAACATGACATTTGTGTAACCATTTGTTGATGTAGGTATTACAGTAGATGTCAGCATTTCTATGATATTCCTTTGGGAAGTAATGTTAGAAAGTTGATGTGAACACGCTGCACATCGGTTAATGGAGATCATGAATTAACCTATAAATGAAGGAGAGATGCGTGCGGTTGGTATGAGCAAATAATTATCTAACAATTTTAATGTTAGATATAGTAACAAAGATGTAGACGATATATCGATATGATCTTTCATGTAAGGGGGTTGAGCCCGTAACATGACATTCTATAATTTCTCGTCATCAATAATCAATTATATGTTGTCAGCCGCACTGTTTTGTTGGTGGTATTGTGGAGTAGGATGATCATCCGTCTGCCTTTATAGTATCCATGACTTTAAAAGGCATCAACAACCACCAACGAGTAGCTTTGAAGCACAATAACTTCATCAGCACATTCACTGATTAACACACACAAGTTAACCCATTTCCTAGCCGCCAACCATCTTCAATCGGACGTCAAATTTTAGAACTTTATTCAAATCTCTTCACTAACCTACTTATGGGGTGCTGATTCATCCACAAAAACAAGAGCCTTTATTAGTATTAGTACCTCCTCCAGCGCAATTTCCCAGTACTAAACACCTGTCCCACATATAGTACTAGTACCTCCCTTCATTTTGTGTTATAGGTGTTAAATGTAAAGAAGCACGTGTTACTGCACATTTTGGTAAGAGTCTAGACTCCAAACAATTGTGGCTCAATCAACTGCAGATGCAAAATATGTCGTCGCGTGTGGAGTGTATGCAACGCCAAGCACTACAAAATGTCTTGATATAATTGTATATTGAAAAATTTGATTCGAATTTTGTATGGCTATAAGCAAATCATTTTTAGCGAAGACGTCCAAGAACATGCAGCTACTAACGCTGATTCACCTACAATCCACGCCGTGTAATCTCCAAGGACGCGACATGATTTGAATTGAATTTGCAGATTATTGAGAAACCACGAGGGTCAATCTGCCGCTAATGATGCTAGCGATCGAAGAGGAGACAAGGATTTCGATTGTTGGTCACGAAGTTCCGTGGCCCGTCACGCAAACTTATGAAGCAGACGTTTGATGTACTGAAGCGCTTTACCAGCTACTTGTTTAGGGCAGGGTATCCTTGAATTTTTATTCGTCAATGTAAATTTTATAGTAGCAGATAGAATTAACGATTCTACATGAGGAGGTAATTTTATGTAGCGGGAGTTAATGCCCTGTACATCGGTTATATTGGTCATTATATTAGCCCACTAATTAATGAGAGACGCGAACAAATAGTCGTGAGCAGTTATATACTTTATACTTTTATTTGAAGCACTTTATAACCGCCACCTTTTGTTCCCTCGCTGGCAGTATTACTCAGTTAGGCAACAATAACTCAAAATTGCATCAAATTGAAACTCACGCAGTTGCCGCTGCCCCGAAAGGGACAGGTCTACAATGTTAACCATTTTGACATCTAAGGTATTGGATGGTTTTGTTCTAATTTCTTCGTTCGCTCAAGCCGCGACTAAGTGAGCTTTTTGTTTGATATTACCCCAACGGGGTGAGTCCGTTACATGGTATTTTGCACAGGGTAAATATCAAGTGTGAGTATTATGTTAGAAAGACATCATATTCTTATAATATTAAAATAATATTGTGATACAGAGGTAATACACTGCTCATTGGTTGATTTAGGTCAATTGTAACAGGGTGCCTCCGTTACATGATATTTTACATTAGGTAAATATCAAGCATGAATATTGAACTTAGACTGACATCATATTCTCACAATTTTATCTTAACAGGTAATATTGTGATGCAAAAGTAATACAATGTTCATTAGTTGATATAGGGTGATGATATCAACCAATAAAGCCGAGACACGACAGAAGAACGCAAGAGTGGTGAGCAGATAATTAGAATACATGTTTGTATTTAGGCACGGTTAAAAGAAGATGAAATATGATTTATTAACAGGAGATTAACTATACTAAATACAGTTCTACTTTACCCTTATCTCGTATTGAAACCTTCCTCTGCACTATACGTGTACGTGATATTTCGAGGCACCAGCTTACCCTGTGTTCAGAGTAAGTAGCTTGTACTATGACAGTACAAGTGATCAGTGCCCCGTTACACCTGGTAGCACTTTGTAGTCCGTCCAACGACCATGAACATGTTGGATGGTGAAGGAGACAACTTTCACCTCTTGCATGAAACCTACTTCCTTTTGAGTCAAATCGAATGGGATGCCGTCGAAAAACGATTGAGCTCGACGATAGGGAAAGAAGCCGTCGATGCTGTGCTGTCCGATCTAGGACCAGACGGACAACGAACTGTAATGGGGTCACATGCGACTGGTGTGTACACACCATTGGGGGTGTGAATTAATACACACCCACCCTTTATGTATCCACGATACTTAACTGAAGATAGATACTCTACTGGGGAAGTACGGTACTGCCCCGCAGTACCGTAAGTGTAATCGCTATGAACGACTGACGCGTGTTATCGGCTCAAGGTTATATCAGGAGGTTAGTAGTAGGATACAAAAGATAGGTATATTCTTGTTCGTTAGGAATGCTAGAAGATCTTTATAAATATAAATCAGTTTAAAACTAACCACGTCTAGCAGACTTGGTCCCCTGGACAACCGTGTGCTAGAGCTTAGTTAAGGAACCAACTTCCTCTGTGATTGTGCTGTGTGACCCCGTCACACCTAGTCAATCCCGCGACCAAGGATTGATACAATCCGCAAGTCGTATAACATGGATGACTTGGAAAGTGAGATGTCTTTGAGGCATAACTATCCTCATCTTTTGGATGCCCATTGGGCTACGTTGGAGCGAATGGTTAGCCTCTTAGGCAGGGAGACTTTCGTCGGGTTCCCCTCCCTAACCGCTGAGCAGCAGCGTGCTCGGATGGAGCGGTTTGAGAGCTATGAGTCCTCACTAATCGCTCATGTGAACAAGACGGCGCAAGAGGCGGCTCGTGCCGTCGTCAGAGCCGAGGCGCAGAGCGCTGCTCCGACGCAGGTGTAGTATAAGCCACGTCCAGAGTCCTCGAAAGCTGTGAAAGTTAGTGTCCCTACGTTTGATGGGAAGGAAGCGGACAGCTTGGTCTTTTGGATCAGGGAGATTGAGATCGTGCTGAGTGCAGGCCAGATTCACGACGCGAGGTCCCAAGTGGCCTTTGCCCTTTCGAACCTGGGAGCTCGGGTAAGCGCGTGTGCTATGTCCAAAGAGACAGCCGCTCCGGGATACTTTGTCTCGTGGGAGTTCATGGCGCAGGAGATGCGTCACACATTTCTCCTGGCCAGTGTGGCGCACCGTCATCGGTCTTCGTTCTTACGGAGCAAACAAGGCAAGAGGTCCTTGCAGGACTATGTTATGGAGCTTCAGAACTTGGAGGCTGCCATGACAGGGGTTCCGTTGTCGGAAGAGGTGAAGGTCACCGTGTTTATGGATGGTGTCCGGGTCGGACCCGTCCGCACGGAGCTCTTTCGTCGTCAAGCAACCACGTTCAATGAAGCTGTACATATCGCTTTGTTGGAAGATCACTGCATGCGGTCGGCCCAGGGCCGCGTCGGGGCTACGGAGGCCTCGGATGGTTCTACCTCCATGGATTTATCGTCGGCTGAGAAGACTCGCCCACGTTGGGGTGCGTCAAGGGCCGGTGGCCGCTGTTTTGGGTGCAATGCGGTCGAGCATTACTGCAGAGATTGCCCTAAGAACCCGTGGAAGGTTGTCCACGGCAAGCCAGCTTCAGCGAAGCACTCTCTTAACGCCGTAAGCGTTGTAGAGTCGGGAAACGTCGACTCCCAGTAGGTGCGGGACGCCCTACTGGGAGGTCAATGGCTTCCAAGACGGGAGGGAATTTACCCCCTCCTCTTCCTGGAGAAGATGTCCCGGGGGACAACACTGTTGTGTTTGTCTGTGGCTGCGGTGCGGTCAAACTTAGTGGTGGTTACTGCTAGGGTGAAGGGGTACGATGACCCCATGACGGTCTTGATAGACTCAGGCGCGTCATATAACTTCGCGACAAAGGCTACTGTGTCGAAGAATCGGGCGCTGTATATCAAGGCTGTAGAAGACTCCAAGAGTAACAGCAAGGTGTCAGTTCGCTTAGCGACAGGATCGATTGTATCGACTCGCAAGGTTTTGATACCTTTGGTAATCAAATTTGATGAGTTTGATTCAGAAGAACCGTCCATCGTCTTGGACATGGACGATCGATACGATCTTATCCTTGGTATGCCATGGCTTATGAAGCATGAGCCATGGATCGACTGGCGTAGTCGCACCGTGGGTGCTAGTCACAAACCCCTCGTGGAACGAGCTTTCGCGGGTCATGTCCCCTCCTTGTCTCACGATGGATTTGTGCACGAACATCACATCCCACGTTCGGAGCGCCTCTTTGCCGGTTCGGCGGAGGCAATGGGTGAGCAAGGTTGCCGCCTATCTACTGATACCTTGGAAGGCGTTGAGGCTGGGGAAACCTCCGCCGGGAAGTCGCAACCGTGGGTGGTGGTGTAAGTGGTAGTGATGTGGTCACTGTCGCCCAGGAAGTCGCAACCGTGGGTGGCGGTGCAAATGGAAGTGCTGTGGTCACTTCGGCTCAAGGAACAGGTGTCGTTGGACGACACATACATGAAGGAGTTGTGTTTCCTCTGTCATCGGAAGACGCAACCGTGGGTGGTTGTGCGAGTGGTAGTGCTGTGGTCACTATCGCCCAGGAAGACGCAACCGTGGGTGGTTGTGCAAATGGAAGTGCTGTGGTCACTCCTTCACAGGATATCATGGTCGTAGATTGAAGCAGCTTGGATGGGATTGCGGTAGAACCGCTTCCCAAGCTCGAAGAGTTGTACGGGCTTGACGAATTGTCCCATTGGGAGTTCCTAGCGGCCCTCAAGGAAGGCGCGTTAGAAGATGTGGTGCTCATACGTCAGGAAGTGACGTCAATGGAGCTGAACAGTTCTTCGGTCATGAACCCAGAGGTGTTGGATGATGAGAACAAGTCTCATCGTCATCAAAGGTATGGCTCGGCCATCTTGAAGAATTCAGCGGATTCGTTTTATCCGCTGCTAAAGGAGTTTGCGGATGTGGTCTCGGAAGATCCTCCGTCAGTGTTGCCCCCGGATCGGGGTGTACGGAATGAGATTGACCTGGAACCGGGTACTAAGTACTGTACTACGCGTCAATGGCCGCTGCCCAAGGAGCAAGTGGACGCAATAGATGCGTTCTTTGCGGCAAAACATGCTGCGGGCATGGTTCGAGAATCGAAGTCGCCACATTCGTCCCCAACGTTCTGTGTGCGGAAACCCAATGGTAAATGGCGCATGGTGCATGCTTTTAACAAGCTGAATGCGGCTACAGTTCCGGAGTCGACGCCAATCCCCCGCAAAGATGTGCTGCAAAACAATATGGCGGGGTTCAGCATCTTTAGCGCGCTCGACATGGTCGACGGCTATTACCAGCTGCTGATGAGGGAATCGGATATTCCCCTTACAGCAGTGAGTACTCCCAGTGGGATGTTGTGGGAATGGTTGGTCATGCCCCAGGGGCTTTCCAACGCGCCAGCCACGTTCAATCGGCTGATTACCCAACTGTTTCGGCCGATGCGACACTTCGCGCAGACGTATTTTGATGACATCTTTGTCCACATCAAGGCTGAAGGGGACAAGACGGATGTTGAGGTGCATATTGGGCACCTTCGATCAGTGTTGATGTGCATGCGAGAGAATCGTCTCTTTGCGAACATCAACAAGTGCCTCTTTGGGGCGGAAGAGATTCCCTTGTTGGGATGTTTCCTTGGGAAGGATGGAATTCGGGCGGATCCGGAGAAGGTACGGGCGATTGCGAAGTGGCCGAAGCCTAAGTCCCAAAAGGATCTACGCAAGTGGCTGGGACTTGCAAACTATTTGCACAAGTACAGCGAGAATTATGCTGAGATGGCCAAGCCATTGACAAACTTGCTGAAGAATGACTTGATATGGTCATGGTAGGGAGAGGCCCAACAGGCTTTTGAAGCCATCAAGTTGAGCCTACAATCAGCACCAATTTTGGCGTTACCGGACGAGGATCGTCCGTTTAGTGTGGTGTGTGATGCGTCTGATTTTGCCATTGGTTGTGCGCTGCTTCAGCTGGATGCCAAGGGCAACGAACGTGCGATTTCGTTCCAGTCGCGGCAGCTCAAAGCCGCCATTCTTTGCGGAATACAACTTCACGGTAGCTTATAAGCTAGGGAAGCAAAATATGCTAGCTGACGTGTTGTCAAGGTGTCCTGATTATGAGCTGGCACATGTGGTGCACCTTGAATCGACAATGTTTGAGCTCATACGCGGGGCGTATTCTCAAGATCCGGACTTTCGAGGTGTTATTGAGGCGCTGGGCACCTCATCGAACATCGTCAAGCTGACGAAACGCCAGCAGGCACATCTTCATAGGTATAGCCTGTCCGATGGACTTCTGCTCTAGTGTGAATCCTGGGGATGAAAAGCGGGTGGTCGTTCCAAACGACGAAGATTTACGCCACCGGATCCTCTACGAGGCATACGATACGCCTGGCAGTGGTCACTTGGGGCGCGAGAAAACGTATACGTCTGTGGCATGTGAATTTTGGTGGCCCCACATGTACAAATGGGTGCGGTCTTACGTTAAGACTTGTGAGACTTGTCAGAGGGTGAAGCCCCTACCGTCCTCAGCAGCGCCGTTGCAGAGTTTGCCAGTCCCGGAGAACTGTTGGCGCTCAGTGAGCATGGACTTCATCTTTGATCTACCGGCAGATAGGCATGGCCATACTGGGATTATGGTTTTCGTGTGCCGCCTCAGCAAGATGGTGCAATTAGTGGCGGTTCGCCGAAGTGTTACGGCGACGCAGGCGGCCCAACTCTTCATTGATCATGTGTTTCGACATCATGAACTCCCGGAGTCTTTTGTGAGTGATCGGGATCCTCGTTTGGGTTCGGCCTTCTGGCAGCATCTCTTTCGGCTGATGGGGACTCGACTGGATATGTCGACAGCGGATCATCCGGAGACGGAAGGTCAGACCGAACGGGTCAACCGTGTTTTGGATGATGTGCTTCGCAGTGTTTGTGTGGATGAGCCATCTCAGTGGAGCGCTCAACTAGCGCAAGTGGAATTCGCGTTGAATAGTGCAGTGCACTCTTCTACGGGTTTTTCCCCGTTCTATGTGAATGGGTTGCGGCATCCGCGTACCCTCCCCCCCTATCGTTGCCGAGAGCTACTGATTTGGAGGGGAGAGAGGCTGTCGCCGATGACCTAAGAGGTCTAAGTGGTGTTGGACCATCGGTCAAGCGTCATTTGCTTACGTTTATTGAGACTGGTGAAGCCATTCGGCTTCGCGTAAGGGACGCCATGGCTGCCGCTCAGGACCTTCAAAAGGAAAACAGTGACCGCCATGGGCGTCAGAACACACAGGTGTTTAAGATTGGTGATTTGGTGTTGCTAAATGCTCGCAATTTACCTATACACGCAGTGTCGGCTGTAGGGAGTACAAAGCTTTCGTCCGCACTTCGTGGGACCCGTTCATGGTCATTGGTGTGCATGGCAATGCTTACACTTTGAACTTGCCATCGGATATGGCAACGCATCCAACGTTCTACTTTGGGATGCTAAAGGCCTACCTTGATCCCTCTGTTGGGGTTGAAGCAGAAGCCACATGTGGTTCATCATCTGGCGAAGGTCGTCAGTCGATGGCTCCATTGGAGCGCCTCTCGGAACATGAAGAGCAGGTTTTCCTGGAAGGTAAGCAGGATACCCCAAGGGATACGCAGATTGTCCCGAAGCGGGTGCAGGAACCGGGTTTGAGCTCTCCAAGCGTCGCTCAAGGCTCTTCACCCGGTCCACCAGGGTCATCGTCCATTGACATTGATCATCCAGCGCTTTCTGCATCTTCACAGTCAAAGACTCGACTCGCCCGTTCAATTGTTCCAGGCGATGCCGTTGGCGGTCTTGGAACTCCTCACACTGTCGCAGACGACGATCATCTGAATGGTCATGGTTGTCGAGAACCTGGACGCGGTCCTTCAGCTCAGACAGCTCGTGTCGGCATGTTGCCAAACGATCCTGGCAATGGTTCAAGGAAATCTGAAGGGAGTGTGACTCCCCAGACCCACGAGAAGAACCGTGGCGGTATGGTCCGTCCTCCTCAACCCTTGCTGGGTCGCGATGGGGAACGGTACTTCCTTGTGGAAAGGATTGTGGGGCACCGCCGGAAGGCTGGTCGCCAGGAGTTCTGGGTAAAGTGGTGTGGCTACCCGATGGCACATAATACGTGGGAGCCGGAAGACAGGCTCGTGGAGGACTGCGCAGACCACGTGGGCGCTTATAAGCGTGACCACTCAATTTGTCCGCGCTAACCGGGCCTAGTAGGGTTTTGGGCTCTACCGGATGAGTTGTCCTTCCCTTTTGGATCTTGCGCACGACCTCTTTGAGCATTACGCTGGGCGTGGGACTGTCTCGGTCGATATGGCGACAGAAATCCCAGCGTCGGTCAGCAACCGCCTTCGCCATGTGAAATCGCAAGCGCCGGAGCGCTAACCAGTCCAGCCGATACGGCGAAGTCATGAAGGCGGGTATGGGATACCACATGGCAGTGAGCCACTGCACAAATTCATCTTCGTAAGCTTGACGACAGGCACTGGTGTCTTCGTTGACGACAATGGGACACTCCTCGACTTTCTCGACACCTCTTCCAGGTAAACGAGCTCGTCTCAAGTATTGGGAGTAGTCGTCCAACGACCAAACCTTGACGGCTAGCAGCCGATACTTCGTTCAGGGAACGTAAGGGTCATGGGCCCGTTTGTTTCTCCTCTGGTGGTCCAGGACGTGGTTCGGGCGCGTGGGAATCAGTCTGGGCAGACTTGCTAGGTCTTGTGAAGGCATCAACATGAATCTCTTCCTTGTGGGACGCACTCGTTTCGCAAACTGGATTTACTGCGAGTGTCGAGTCGACAATGACGCGGCGAGCTTCGTCTCTTGCTTTCGCACATGCCGCAACAGTCTGTGGCGTGGGTGGACTTCCTGGATGAAGAACACGCTGGGCATCAGTGAAATTGGGCGAAGATGGGGGGGTGTCCGAATAGTAGGCACACTTCAACCCTTCTGCACGTTCGTGCCGCTTGCGGCGTCGAGAAGCAGTCCGTTGGGCTGTTATCAGTCTACCGCGTGACTCCCTGCTTCGCGCCTTGTCGAGGCGTCTTTTCCCTCGTGCCTGTCGTCGGCCGTTCTTGGTGAGTCGGAGATCGACCTTCTCAATGACGGTGTTGCCTGCTCGCCCTGTGGGCTCTCTCGGGGTGTCATCAGCGCAGAGGATGGCGTGGGACTTGGTGGTCCAGTGGGCATCTTCGTCTCCATCGTAGTTGCGCTGTGAGGGTGTGCGCCTGTTAGGCAGACCCTGTGTTGTCGCTTCCCTCTTGGGCTACCCTCCCTGTTAACGGTGTCTTCTGTTTGGGTGTGGGAGGGTGTAATGGGGTCACATGCGACTGGTGTGTACACACCATTGGGGGTGTGAATTAATACACACCCACCCTTTATGTATCCACGATACTTAACTGAAGATGGATACTCTACTGGGGAAGTACGGTACTGCCCCGCAGTACCGTAAGTGCAAGCGCTATGAACGACTGACGCGTGTTATCGGCTCAAGGTTATATCAGGAGGTTAGTAGTAGGATACAAAAGATAGGTATATTCTTGTTCGTTAGGAATGCTGGAAGATCTTTATAAATATAAATCAGTTTAAAACTAACCACGTCTAGCAGACTTGGTCCCCTGGACAACCGTGTGCTAGAGCTTAGTTAAGGAACCAACTTCCTCTGTGATTGTGCTGTGTGACCCCGTCACACACACCGCCATCGCCAAGTTCATCCAAAGTGAACTTATCATTGAATAGTAAAAGGTAACCTTGCTTTACTGACGAGGTTTTCGACGAAAGAGTTGTTGAGAGAAGCTCGACAGTTTGAACTGTTGAGACAGCAGCAGACTACTGTTACCGGGTGGAAACACACTCGTCGACCCGAACCACTGAAGATTGACATCTCCAAGTACCAAGGAGCTAAAGAATACTCTCTGTTTAGATGGTTTGTTATGCTGGATGACGCCATAAGGGCTCGTCATATCTTCAATGAGAAAATGCAGGTTGCATTCTCTTAATTCAACCTGGCATGATGTGCGAAGACTTGGGCCTTGGGCCTCAAGCTACACGGCCCATATGTCTTTGGGTCGTCAAAAGTCTTCAAACCCGTCTCAGACACACCTTCGAACTACCGCGAGCTGAATTCAGGGATCGCTCTAAACTCCTGAAACTCAACAATGAAACGTGATGTACACTCATACATTCAGTACATACGTCATCTTACGATTTGCATTACAGCAAATCCTCTGAATGAGCAAACGTTGATCACGTTGTTCATGCGAGGTCTCACGGACGGTCCAGTCAAAACCTACTCGTTCCGACTGGAATTTGATACCCTGGAAGAAGCAATCCGGGTTGCGGACAGGAGGACTATAGCGTGAAACAATCTCACGTGAATTTGAATTCCTATCGTCCTCCGAGGCGACCGGAAAATGAAGGCCAAGAACCAATGGACCTATGTTACGCTGAGATTGAAAGCTCTCGCGTTACCATATAAGAAATTGCAGAGATGCAATAAGTGTCAAAAGACAGGGCATTATGCATACGAATGCAGTGCCCCGAACGCGGTACCACGTACCGCAGGAAACAGTAACCGTCAAGCGACCAAGAAGGGTCCACGGCGTGGGTCCGACGCTTTCGTGAAAAAGAAACATCGTAACAGACAGTCAAAAATCGGTCGGGACCAGTAGGTGCGGAGTACCCTACTTATCCAGCAACGTCAAGTGGATTTGCATTCCTCTTGACGAGAGTTGTTCCCAACACGCAATCACTGTGTGTTACTGCATCTGGTAACGAGGTTTCCCTCATTACATTGAAGCTCGAAGTTGCAAAGGACATGTCACTACGAGTCCTAGTCGATTGTGGGCGTTAGACAACTTTGTACAACGCCATTCGCTAGAAGATAGCTGTAACGGAGCTAGAAAGTTCCGTTACTAGCTCACACGCGCGCTTGAGGAAGCTCAAGCCCAAGGTATTAAATAAATCTTACTCTGATTTTTATTTTTTTTGTTCAAAATTCGTACTAATTACGAAGATCTCTATTCGTAATAAGTACGATCGTGTTCCCGCCTTTCGGGAACCATTCATCGATAGGCTAATTTATTATTGTTCCAGATTAGGTCTTAATTCCCCCATAATGAACCAATAATAAATAACCATGCTGTGCCCGCTGTTCGGGCACAAAACCTGCCTACATGCAATTGTTTATTCTTATGTGTAATAGGCCCATTACATCATCCTCTTCTCAAGACAGCACTCACCAACCGTGAATGCTCAACTGTCGTGGCAGCACCTGTCACAACCAAACCAGACAATGAACGACAACGCGCCTCCCAACTCAGCACCACTCCCGAGCACCGTAAGCGGGAGTGCAACCGTCCACGTCATGGACCAGCAGCTCATCCCCTAAGCGCTGTACGACTTGTCCGGAGCTCACGCTCCAGACTAACTTGCAACCATGCAGGACTATTTCAGGCGTTTCCGCGGATTGCGTGGAAAGAGTCTTAAAGGTATCGCGTATGACGCTCTGCAGAGTTTCTGGAGCGCTTTCATCCGGCGGCGGAATTGGATTCTCGAAGACGG
This sequence comes from Hyaloperonospora arabidopsidis Emoy2, assembly GCA_000173235.2. Taxonomy (NCBI): domain Eukaryota; phylum Oomycota; class Peronosporomycetes; order Peronosporales; family Peronosporaceae; genus Hyaloperonospora; species Hyaloperonospora arabidopsidis. The sequence goes on along the minus strand of JH598543.1, from coordinate 598,063 downwards.
CAGTAGCTTTCCACAGTGGCTCGCCAATCTAGACGACCTCCGCGCCGATCATTCAATCGGCGCGTTACGCAAGAAAATATGCGGAAAGGCTTGGAATGAAGACCGCCTCTACTACGTGCACGTGAACGAGGTATGAAACTCTTGTGACTCGATGCCATGTCCATCTCGCGAAGAATGGCAAAGACACACCGTTGAGCGTTCACTCAGCGAGCGGGAGCAATCTTGGATCGCGAAGTACGAGCGTAGCCTGTATGAGCGGAGGACCGCAGCTACTCGTAGTGCTCCTCGGCGCAGGGCGGCGACACATTCGCCTGCCCGTCCTGATGCTTGGTTCTCGTCAAGGTCACGCTCTCGCGGTCGTAGTGACATACATTCACCACGTCGATCTAGTTCACGCCACTGTTCTCGTTCTCGTACTCGTTCACCAGGCCGTGGATCACGGCATCGTTCTCATTCTAGACGTCGCGAATTGCCTCACCGTTCTCGTTCACCACGAGAACATTTACGCCTGCAATCGCACATGGATGACCTGGTCCCATGGACCCATAGTCCCGAACTACATCTGGAACCTCGCGAAATAGCGAGGAACGCGGCTCCCATGTATCCTGCTCGGGTGGAAACCCAAGCCAGCGTATACAGTACTTGCGTGCGTCTGGAACCGCGCGCATGGGCCGATGATGTCGCAGCACTGGGAGGGTCTTTGTGATCAACAATATGATCCACGATCCAGCGCGCCTGGCCTTCCACATCCACAAGCGGTGGTGGGTCCTCGCTAAGGTAACGCTGGCGTCCTGTTGCCCAGGACGATGTTGACGAGGCGGTGAAAAAGGTTGCTGACGCTCAGATGGGAGTTGAATCTTCTCTCGAGCGTGCTGCACAGGCGGAGAGGACTGCGAATGATATCCGGCATTTGAACCGCAAGTTGCTAGCACGGATGAGGAACCTGGAACTCCAGGTTCATGGGCATGCACAGACGGGAACGCAGCCACGTCCGATGTCACTGGCGCGTCAAGCAAGACGGAAGGGGAGGTCGACATACGAGCCCCAAGCTCCGTCATCGTAGCCAACGCGTGAATCGTAGCCCGACGGTACTGTTTGATCCGCCCGACGTAAAACGTCGGGTGAAGACGCAGCGAAGTGGTAATATCCAGCGTATATGCATCACCGATCACCTTGAGAACCTTGGATGGTCCAATGAAGCATGGCGCGAGTTTGCTCGCGCCTAGGTGAGTAACTGCTGAATCCTGTAAGCCTTCTGTAGATAAGAATAAACGATTACCTTTCACGAACTTACTCATGTTTTTCCTGCCATGTTTGTCTGCATTTCCTTCTGTTTGTCCACTTTAGACTGAAGTGCATCACGCACGAATCGGGTGATGGCTTGATGTTGGACTATGAACTCCGACACAGCCATGTCATCGATTGGTCGCGCCGACTCAATCGGCGCTTAGTTGGCAGTAGGTGAAGACGTACTCGTCTTTGTATCAATCAGCGTCCGCTCAGTCCATCGAGCTAAGGGGACGCCACGTCACGTGGCGTCGAAACAGCAGACTTTGCCTTGGATCGCATGATAACATTCGCGCACAAAATACCTTGAGCTGCACTCGATCGTTGTTTATCACCTTCATCCCTTACCATAGTGGAGCTAAGAGGTGCAGTGGGGCGACCCACGGCAAGGAGAGTAGGAGCACGAGGATGTCGGGCCGAATTCACAAAAAATGGCGTCAACCCTGTTGACACGTGGGCAGCATTGTTGATTGCGAACTCAGTAATTACCAAGAGCGCGCTCCAACTTGTGAATGAAGTAGGATAGCTTCGAAGTACGTCTTCGAGGACTTGGTTTACTCGCTCTGTTTGCCCATCCGTTTCCAAATGAGCCGCTGTCGACATCTGCAGCTTCGTATAAGAAGCTCGAAAAATGACGTCCAAAACTCGGGTGTAAAGCGAGGATCAAGGTCCGAACCAATGTGTTTTGGCAAACCGTGATGGCGGAACAATGTGTCATTAAAGTACAATGCGGTCTTAACCGCGGTGATCGTGGCGTGAACATGCACCAGATGCGTCATGTTGCTAATTCTGTCTACAAAAACCAGAATACTTTTTCAATCTTGCCTATCGGGCGCAAATACGAAGATAAAGTCCATCGAAACTGAGTGCCAAGCCTCATCTACAATCGGCAAGTATCGCAGGGGTGCCTGCAACGAGGCTTCACTCGTTGGCATATGTCGCACGTACGATTTCAATTGCGAGTCCACTTATACATGTGGGGCCAGAAAATTCACGAGCCACAGCCGCGAAATTCTTTTCACGGCCTAAATGGCCACCAGCTGGGGAATCATGGTACTCGTGAATAATCCGAGCACGCAAGTCCAAGTCATTCGCGATAACCATACAAGGAGCATCGAATTGATCGATTCTGTACAAAAGCAAATCTCCATCCAAACTGTATCGCTGAATCTAAGCATGCTTAGTTCGCGATTGAGCTCCCAGTGCAACATCACTGGGAGCGCGCAGATAAGCGATGATGTCCGCTTAATCTGGATCATTCTCGTAAGCCGCGACGACTTCTCGTTAAGGCACATCTCGGAGGTGACCCGACTAATGTCCAGTGACAAACACGTCGCACATCGATCTTCATCTTCTTCGTCGTCATTATCCTGACGACTCAGTGCAGTCCGAGGGTCGTAGTCTGGACGTCATGGCAGATCTTCTACAATAATATTAGTCTAGACGTCATGGCAGTGCTTCTGCAAGAATATTAATTGTGCCTGGCTCGTGGTGCAAGACGAAGTTGTTCTCAGGAAAGAAGGAAATCCGCCGTGCCATCCGTTGAGACAGGTGTGGACTCTTCATCACTGTGGTACATTATCGGTGTACAAAGCAAACGTACGTTTACCCAGTAGGTGTAAGCGGAATTTTATGAGTGCGTAGCACATTTCTAACAACTCCTTGTCATAAACTTTATAGTTCTTCTCCGCCGGCTTCATCTGTCGTGATTGATAACACACGACTCTTTCACGGCCGTCATCATCAAATTGCATGAGGGCACAACCGATTGAAAAATCTCTTGCATCGAACACCACGTGTAATGGCTTGGAATCGTCCGGTAGGAACAGCACTGATGCTGACGCCAGGCTCCTCTTTACCACGTCTAAGGATGCTTGATGCTCAGGACGCCATGACCACGTGACGTCTTGATTCAAAAGTGAAGACAAAGGATGTAAATAAAACCGGCGTAATCATTTGTATACTTGTGCAAGTAATTAGCCAGGCCTAGCCATTGACGAAACTCCGTAGGGTTCTTGGGCGTGGGAAAAGAACAGATTGACGACAACTTCTCTGGGTCAGCTCGAACTCCCGATTTACTCATAGAATAAACCATCACCGAATCTTCGGTGTACAAAATACACACTTCTTGAGATTTGCATACAACATGTTGTCTCGCAGGACTTGACACACCTGGTTCAAGTGTTAAAGGTGGACTTGGACATCCCTGAGATTTTACTCAGTGCGTCTATAGACAAAAATGTCATCGAAGTAGCTAGGAGAACTGTTTCGAAGTGGTCGCAACAATTGAGGCACCATGCGATTGAAATTGGCTGGTGACTTCTCCAAACCTTGTGGCATCACCAGCTACTCCCATAGCATACCAGTTGGAATACTCATCGCTGTGAGTGGTATGTCGCCCAGTCGCATCAGGATCTGATGGAAGCCAGCGTTCAGATTAATGGAACTGACGATGACACTCCCTGACATGGTGTTCAACACCATGTCCTTCCTGGTGATAGGCGTTTGCGCAGGAATAGTGGCATCATTTAGCTTATTAGATACACGCACTATCCGTTAGTCTCTCGTATCCTTCTTCACGCAGAAGGCTGGACTCGAATGTGGCGGGATACGCTCACGCACATGACCCACCTTGCGGCGGCCTTCGAAGAATGCATCAATAGCCTCGAATTGATCTTGAGGCAACAGCCACTGTCACGCCACAAGATACTTCGAACCTGGGACGAGATCAATCTCGTGCCAAACACCACGATAGGCAGAAAGTTTAGCCGGTATCTTTTACGGGAACACGTCTGCATACTCTTGATCAATGTCGAAGACAGGGTTACCAGACTTACGCAGAGACTCCCATGACTGCGATGAAAATCGTTCTTCATGCTCTGACTTTGGTTCAGCGCTTCGAGGGCGTGTCATTTACTCCTCGTTAAACTTAAAGGCCACCTCGTTGGTGTTCAGTCATTACTGTTCCACATTGCCTTCCTTGATGTCACGTAGAAAATGCTTCCAGGAGAGTCCTGGAAGGCTCGCAATCGAAGACGCGTCGCGAGGTGAACTCGCGACTTCTATGTATTGGCGCCTTTATGGACTCCCTTCCATGTAAACGATAGCGTAGACACATTCCAACGCTGAATTCTCGATGTCGTGTCCTTATCGTGCTTCGAGACCATACTCGAAGCTGGAGAACCGCAGTCAGGTGATAGACCATCACACCCCCCGTATAGGCACTGGATGTCTTCATCCATGATGCCAGAATTGCGTGACGGAAGTAACACGTACTCAACCGTCAACACATCATGTAAGATCTCCTGCTCAGCCGCCGTAAACATATGTGAGGGCCCCTGCTCGACCACAAAGTGCTCACGTGGGAACATTGATTCAACCACAGTGGGTAATGATGGGAACCTAGTTCTACCATCACGCTCTCACGTGGGGACTCCTGTCCGTCCACGTCACATGCGGTGGCGAGCTCTTGCTCGCCCACATGTTTCCCTTGTGGGAGCCTCTGCTCAACCACAATGGGTGCAGGTGGGAACCTCGGTTCAACCACTGCTCTCTTGTTCGTGAACCCCTGTTCATCCGTTTCTTCCTCGTGCGGGAGCTACTGCTCGTACGCGTAGTACTTCTCGCTGTGTAGCAAGGAGATATCGTCACTTGCGTCTAGGAAAACAGCACAAGCAGTACAGCGAGGGCCATCGCTCGCTCTATGCACCGCCTGTGTCGTGGATTTACAATCTATGATTGTGACATTTAGCCAATCACTTGGGAAACCAAGAGATGATTAACACTGACGTCGAATTTCGTCGACGTCTCACTGACCTGGCTAACCCGTCGACCTGGGGAATATAACGCGCCAACCATGTCATTCCCAGGATGCAACCGAATGCATAATTCATCGCAATCACTAAAAATCATTATTGCTACGAAAACCGTCAAACGTATACGGCGAAGACACTTTGCAACGGTATACGCGATGTGGTTTTTCGTCGTCTAGCTTGACGACAACTTGGCCAGGTCCTTAACGGACCTGAATGCTGGGTAGTAGCATCGATAGACAAGATTCACGAAATAAAATAATGTTTCGCTCCTGAGTCCAGGAGAGCTCTTAGAGACCGCCAGACACCGGCAACATGTAAACTGACAATGATCAGACGTGAACCACCACTCGTAGTGGTGGCATTTAATTTTGTACGTAGCACAGGGAGGCTTGGAGGTTGGGCTGCCACCGGTGGACCTGGACCTCCGTTCAAACCAGTAGAGCTCCCTGCACCTACTGGTCCCGGCCGTTTTTTGGACGTGCGGTCGGGGCAGCGCCCTCATAATGGGCGTCCATGGCGAACGCGTGCTCGTCCACAACGAGCTTACCAAGGGTCAATTATTTGTCTTTACCAGCGATACGGGAAAGGAGAAAGTTGACCTTTGCCTGAGGCTCCTCGAGAAGTTTAGAGGTGATGGCAATGTCGACTTCGCGGAGTTGACGAGTCAGCGACAATCGATCTTTAACTTCGCCTGAATAGAAGGAGGTTTGCATCGTCAATAAGTCATTCCGTGAAGGTCGCGAGAAAATTAATTCTCACCGATTGAATTCGGTGAGATCGCGGTCCATAAAATCATGTATGGCGAGACGCTTCCCATCAGGGATAGCTGATCTCATCAGAATGCCTCTCCCGATATCGCTGCAAGGCAATTAAGGGCATCCCATTCAACACCAGTGATAGGGGGAAAGTCATGTGCTCCAGAATCACATCTTGAGCGTCAAAGTACGATGAATCGCTCATCTCAAACTCGGGCATGGGAAGGAATACAAAGTGCTACCAGGTGTAACGGGCTAGAACAATTCGTACTTAGCTTACATGTACGCTTGACGAAGCTTCAAGCCCAAGTATTAGGTACTAAGTAAATTAACTCTGTTTATATTTTTGTCTTTTTCAATCCCAAGTACGAATGGTTCCCTTGGACTCATGAGAACCACTCGATCTACGTGTCGATATCTTACTGGATAATAATGGGTCTAACTCAATAAATCCAGCGACGTGCTACATCCGCTATTTTTTGGATGTAGCTCTCCTGCTTAAGTAACATGTAAACATCAGAACTACTTATGTAATGGGGTGACTCATTACATTGTTGGAAACGCCGTGAGGGTAGATTTGTAATCGGCATCAGTCTCCGCATTCTATTGCTTGCGCACAGAATTATCGAGCTCGGTTCCAGAAAGCTATAGCTGCATATGATATCGCGTAAAATGTTTTTAGAAACGGATTTGGACGCTAATACCTGTCCTTGAACACACTAATCTTATGGCATTTTGACTTCCACACGATCATACATGACAGCGACGCTCATGAAATTAATTCTGGCGCTTTTGCAGTGAATAAAAATAACGCGACGCTGCCTTTTTATTGACGCAAACGAATAGGAAAGCCAGATTGTTGATTTTTTCGTTATGTCTCATCTTACAAGAGATAGTATCGCATCACTGTACTTTTCTTGACGCAAATGCGCGCCATTACGCCAGCCAACGGCACATCAAAGGGTGGTTGCTGAAGGATTCACCCAAACCAACGAAACACCAGCGAACCCAATTGTATTATTCCACGTTACGTGCAACAGTGTCCATCGGTTTGACGTGCCTTCACTCCCTTCATTGCAGTTCAAAGAGCGGGAAATTTGATGATTATTTTCCTTGCATCTCCTAAACATTGCATTATTGATTGTGTAATAATTGTTACGATATTTCCAGATATTAGTGTCTCATGCGCAATCGAATAACCTTGTAATATATATAGCGGCATCGAAAGTTGACAGTAGTAAAACATTTCGTGCTGAGGATTTGGCGATAATCATGCAGACATCGGAGTGGCTAACATTGAGCATGGAAACGCAATTATCTGGAGATCCAGTCATCCGATCTCGCCTCTCCACAAGAATCTACCACTTGCATCCATTTTTCATGCATAAGTCTGGCTTGCTTCACCTTGCAATGTAGATGTTGGTTGCAAAATTAGTCTAGTATAAACATTGTTGTGGTTGCAACATCACTGGTCCGGAAGACCTGTCTGTATATCAGCTGAGTAGTATTGTAAAATGCGTCTGATTCGATTGCTACTGCTTCCAGAGATATCTTGGTGATACTATCTTTGTATTGTTAACTTAATTTGTACCTTGGGGCTCTACACTGACATATCTCCTTACAAAAGCATGTTGTAGTTTACAATATTTCTTTATGTGTGGTGCTCGTTTTAGGACTGCTGTTGATTTTAAGAAGTTTGCATCGATCTGGTCCTGATCTTGAAATTTTATCATAATTTGATCAATGCCTTTAATCATGCCAATCAAAACTATTGAATTGGTAAGCGCTGATGGGACCGACGGTTAATCTTTTTGATACAATGGGTGGATGCAGTATTCGCTAAACAAATCTCTGATGTTAACTCGTCTGATAGTCTCGACAACGCCGTGATAATATGGCCCAGAAGTCATGCATGTATAATTGAAGGTAGATTTTCATGGCTGTTGGCGGCGCGACACCATCAGTCTAGAAGTGGTGGGCTCACAATTTTTTTGTATAGAACAAAATTCAAGCCGATTAAGGTCAACTTAGTTGGTGCGTCCTATAACACCGCCCCGAAAATTTTATATTCGACGTATTGTATGGTATCTATGACAAGAACCACATGACTCAATTAATACCAACGAAGCCACTACTCCGTGCCGCTAGAACCACCGACGGTTGTGACTTTTTCGTCGCTTGATGTAGCATGGAAACTACTTACTCAACTAAATAATTTAAGTTATCCTGATAACCGTCCATCATTATCAGGTACAAAAAGGGTGGAACTATCACACATTTTATCATTGGGAATTGTTATTTCCACCACACTTTTTACTATTTCCACCACGCCGTAACTCTTATTATAACCTTACAGGCGCCCCACACCACACGAAACTACCACACACACACATTACAGATAGTGGTAGACCGTCCCAGCCGAAAATCGATATAAAGTATGGGAATCAGACACAATGTCAGTTGGAATAATGGTTCGTGTTCATCGTCAGCAGCTCTTTACTCATATTCCAGAACTTCACGTTCGTATCGGACGTCCCGTGTGCACGTAATCTATTATTTTTTTTCACAGTTCATTTTTAGACACGGTACTTTGTTAGCGCACAAGATCGTACGTCATTTGTGTAGCTTCTACTACCGCAAAAATGCCTACTTACGCTGCAGAAATAGGTCGTGAGCACCGAGTGGACATCCAGCTTGTGCAAAGTTCTCCAGCGCAGAAGCTCAGGATGCTTGGTGACTTTACCGTGCGTTGCTGTCCCTTGTCTAGACACGTCTCTCCTCCACTGGACTCATCTTCTCTTTCTCGACTAGATTCTGCGGGCATGAGCGTTTGTCATGGTTGGATTTGCCACACAGACTGCATTGACGGCGAGATTTTGTAGCATATTCAAATTTGGACGGATCTCGATTTGTCGACGACTTTTACTTGTTTTTCTTCCCAACAGTCCTGCCGTTCGTTTTGACCACATTGAGATCACCGAGGGAAGACATCTAACCATCCAGCAACTTGTCAATTACCGCGCAAGCGATCGCGCGTTTGGCTGTCGGCCATGATCTAGATGAGCCGATCCAATGCACTGCTCAGGTCCGTAATCCGAGCCTGGCTATCTTCACTCAGCTGTAGGTAATACAGGTGCCAATGCTGTGCAATGCAACTGAGACCGATTGGTTCGTTTCCGCACAGCTAGACCCAGTGTTGTGCGAAATGCACCGCTGCATTCCTGTAACGGTTGATTGGTATTCTCGCCGCGTACCATCAAGTCACGCTGGGTATCTACCAATCTCGACGCGTGCTATGATATGGCACCCCTCAAATTCGCATATGCCGAGATTTTTCGCAAAAAATGCGGCATTCTAATTTGCTGCGTCTCAACGGCGGAGCGAAATTCTTTGACCTCATGCGTTAAAAGCTGGGAAATGCGCTCTTTAACGCCTTGCAGGTCCCAGGTGCAGACCTGCAAGTACCGCTTCAGTGATGAATGAGCACCCTCTGCTGTTAATATATTACCGAGATGTTGACAATCACTTGTCCATGCTACGACAAACTTCTCTTTGTGCACAAACCACGTATCATGAGATACGTGCACACTGCCCGAATTTCTGAAACCTCGGTAAAAATGTGAGTTCTGCGTACTTGTAACTCGTCACGTGTGCGGTCCTGGCAAAGGCCGGACCACAGCTGCAGGAAGGCCTCAAGCCGTTTGTTATCTTTGAAATGTGCCTTTGCTTTCACAAGAACATTCTTTTGAATGTGCCACAAGCACAAAAGGTGTCTGGATCCAGGGGATACACGTGACAATGCTGCTGCCGATTAAACTGATGCATCTGCATTGGAGACTGCCACAGCCGGAAGTGAGTCATTGACATAAAGCTTATTACCCCCCCCCCTCCTTCAAAGCCCACACGTAATCAAGTTCATCTCCTCCACTAAGAAATGCAAAACCAACCGAGAAGCTAGTGTTAAGGTTTGTGCGTCCGAAGAAATGCAGCGACGGCATTCAAAAAAAAAACTATTGGTCTTGTACGTGCAATCTACAAGAGCACTGAGATGAAAGTTTATGCGAGCGCCACAGAGTCCACATGCGCAAAATAGAGTCGTTTCACGCTACCGTCATAGCTGCACTCGAGCGTGCGGTAAAACTCGTCGTATTCAAGCTCGTCCATCAGCGCTTGAATAGGCGTTTTGCTGTCCAATATCACGCGACGACGCTTTGATTTGGCGTTATATATTGTTCTATCAATCGCCAAACATGCTGCGTCCTCTTGGTGCAGCGATGTTAAAACTTGGCGCGCAGGAACAACAGCCTCTATCATCTTATTGACTGACTCAATCGCTTCTTCGGTCAGGCGCCGGCAACTCGGATGTCCAGCAAGGTTGAAGGAGGGGTTGTGGTTGTGCTCGTCGCACTTCACTTCAAGATACCATCCTTCCGCTGGATTTTTAACTGCTTTCCACTTGCAGTCGGCTAAACGCGTCCTGCTTCCACGCTGTTTTTTTTTACAAAGACTGATTTGCGCTTTCGAAATAAGCCGCCGAGGTCACAACCTAGTTCCCACACGGATGGGTGCGCTTATTGTCCGATAGTTTGATTGTGAACGCTAAACCTGTCTCCAGCCCATATCGTCTGACATGATCTAGAAGCGCTTCTCGATCCGCAAAGGTGTTCTGTATGTTAAGTTTGGCCATTCTGTTATAGACGCCAACAAAATATCGTTTCAGATTCCGTTAAAGTTAATAGTAGTCAGTACGTGTTGAACACAGGCGAGGTAGAGTAATTGTGGGGGTGAATAGGGGAGAAGGTCAATTACATGTAGACGTACCCTTATGTATTAATTTGGCACAGCCGTTTCTTGGCAATATGAGGGTGCTCTGCTCGGAGATCGTCGTTGAGGGCGGGAGTAGGAGTGATGTGATGTGTGTGTGTGGTAGTTTCGTGTGGTGTGGTGTGCCTGTAAGGTTATAACAAGAGTTACGGTGTGGTGGAAATAGTAGAAAGTGTGGTGGAAATAACAATTCCTTTATCATTTACTGCTTCCATACGGATCACCACAGAACGTTAAGTTCGCATCACGTTGTTTAAGACATAACTCGTTCTTAATTCTAATTGCTCATATATGTAATATTATCGTGTTGGATCCATGTATGCCACAAGAAACTGATCTTACTTACACATCCACCTGCGTGCAGCCTCATGCATTGCTTCCTTATCGCTTTGGTACCACTTCGGAAAACAAGTAACATAACAGATTATATCACAAAATGGTGTATAGGAAATGGGCACGTTATACGCCCACATCTTTGTGTGATATCTACAAAATGGATGTGGTATATATAACAGCACAGTGTGGCACGTATAGCGGTGTATTCAAGACGAACTAGGCAAATTTTGCCTGGCCGACTATTACCTAACGTCGCGACAAGTCCCTGCTCCTCCAGATGGATATAATTTATTTTTTGCATCGCAATGAATTTATAATTTCACATTTGTTTTCAATACAACACGTTAAGGTCAAAAATCGACCTACTTCAGAACCATCAGTTAATAGCTATTTACAATCAAGCTTTGTCGTTTTTGTGTTGTAGTCGGGCGCCAAATGCTGCCACGCACTACCTTTGCACACACCTTCAGTCACCTGCGAGGAAGCGGTTCTACTGTCTTCTCTCGCGTGAAGCAAGGTTCGGGTGGGCTTCTTACGACTACATCACCGATATATGAACGCTTGTTGTTTGGTCTGGCTCGGAAGAGGTTTCCTTTCTCCAGCACACACGTTACAAATAGGTTGCAAAGAAAAGACTGATTTCTATTTTAATAAAAATGAAACAGAAATCTGAATGGCTATTAGCTAAAAGACAAAAGATTCGACGCGCGCTCTGATGAGACGTGGACTCTGCAGCGTGCTTAAACTGAATAGAAGCGCACTGATGACGTACTTCAATGACATCATGTAATGACGCCAAGTAGTGACGTCAGCCGCGTGTGACACACATTTTGTGGTAGGTACGCAATCGCTGTACCCCTACCACATGAAAGGTATAAGTGCGGTACGCACTTAGAACCTTTCTCAGACTTTTCCGTGCCTTTACACGGAAAGTCTCGTGTAAAGGTTCTACCCCGTTATATGTGTAGCGGAGCTGCATAGTTGTTTAGTCAGGGGAAGACTTTTTTTAACAGCCACTAAGTTATACGGGCCTAAGTACAATGAATAACTAATACATCCGTTCCAAGGAGCCTAGGACAGACTTTAAAGCAAAAAAACGAAAGCTAAACAGTTTCAAGGAAACTAAGAGCACAAGGAGCTTAATGGCAACAAGTACGTAATGACTTGAACTGTGCTGCTCAAAAGGTGATCTTATGTTATCTGGGATTTATTTATGGTAATAAGCTTATTCCTAGGTACCCTACGCTAAGGTTGTAGGACTCACCATATAAATTTTAGTACGTCGAACTAGTCAACGGGTGACACGTCAGTTAGTCATCATTGTATGTCGTACATTGTCCTCATATCGGTTAAAAAACTATAACCGATAGGGTATAGTATTACCGATAGGCTACCTTATAGGCTCACAATTAGTACCTCCATAAGGACATTGTTGCATCTTGTGCATGATCACCAGTAGTCAAACCTTCGTGTGACCGTTACATTTCGCCTCGGATGCGTGGATCAACTTCTACTGATAGCCGGAAGCTACTTCACAAGGTGTTTTAGTTCAAGTAATCGAGAAACACTTGAGTCAACATATCTCATCTTGCCATGTAGTCGATACGCGATTGCGCTAAAAACTGATAGGAAAGTGCATTGAGGGTTGCATATATGCGTTACCCCCATACTTGCTGCATGACAACATATCGATTGGTAGTGACCATTTACCAGTAAGCCCTTGTCGCAGAAGTAGTCGGCCATTCGTCTCGCGACTTCTGCGATGTTCCAGCCATGTAAGTATTCGAACCCAAAGTATTTCTAGGCAACCATAATGCAAATATGCATGATCTGCGGTTTTCTTTACCGCAGTAAGGGCACCTGTCTGGATAAAGTCTATGCAATATGAGTGTGGCGGCAGTATGAGAAGAATTTTCGTAAGAACAGAACTCAGGCAATGGAGCAAGTGTTTGCTACATGGTCGTTATAATTCTCGTGCTCCTGCTTTGGTACAAAGGAAACCATCCATCCTTAGTGCCTTGCTGGAACTCTGTTGCTTACGACTGTCCGCCTTATCAGCTGTTCATATGTCCGTTCCTTGATTGAGTAGGACCTCAGAGGGTGAGTTGGACTTCCGCGGGTGTGGATCACATACGGCTTTTTTAGAACATGATACTCATGGCTAGAATGTGAGCAACAACAGCGCAGATACAACTTGCGTGTACTGCTTGGCTTAATTGATTGTTTTAGATGCTCGCTCGTATCAAGGCGTTGGCATTTGTCTGGGCTGGTGTTCAAGAATTGAAATGGCACATATTGCTTCCGATCAAAAACCTAACCTAATAATCGCTAGCCAAAAAATACGAATCACATGACAAAACGTGTCAGAGGCTTCCGAGGACAAACGGAAGACATGCACCCGGCGGACACACACCCTAAACATCTTCGACCTCATCCTACCTTATCGTCATAATAACTGCCAAAGAAATTATAGACTTTTCTAGTCCATCGAAACGCAGCCAATAAAGTCCTCTGGACAACTTGAATCACGCGGTGATGCCCCTCTCTTCGGTGAAGTAGATGCGAAGAAACACGTACAAGACGAAGAGCGCAAGAGCGTATGCTACCATAAGGAACACTGCTGTTTTTGGCATTGGCGCTTCCTTCAGGTCATCATGGTAAAGTCCAGCCCTCACCTGCAGAATTCCATTTGCATTCATTGTAAAAGTGACCGGATGCGCAAACTCACCCGCCTTGCCAATCTTGTCTCTTGGAAGTACAAAGTTGAAGTAGCAGATGTGGTCGCATTCCTTGGCGATTTTGTTTTCACCTTCGTACACCTCAACAGTAAGACCACGCTGATTGTCTTCGTATGTCTGAAAATACTTCGTCATCGTTGTCGGAATGCGTGCATTTTTTGGAAGAATTACTTCCATGCTTCCATCGGCTGTCTCGAGTCCGATGGGTAGCGGAAGGACATCCATCATGAGCACGTCTCGAAACACGCGCTGATCCACACCGCACAAGATGGCTGCCTGGATAGCAGCACCTTCGCACACTACCTCATCTGCGTTCACGGACATGCAAAGTTCCTAAGGCGCATATATTAGTAAGCAAGAAAGTAAAACCAAGGCAACAATAAACCGCAACGTACTTTACCACCAAAAGCCTCCGATATCTGTTGGCGCAGAATCGGAATCCGGGTGGAACCTCCTACGAGGATGACTTCATCGACGTTGGAGCTTTCTACCTTTGCTTCCTCTAGCACACTTGATACGATCCGAAGGCACCTTCGTAGATCAACAATACATGGATAAACATACACCTGTAAGTATTATGACCTCATATTCGATATATCCTAGCCGCTTACTTTTTCCGGATCGGACCGCATAGTTCTTCTAGCTTGCGTCTTGTTAGCGTGTACGTAATTCTAGGCACATTTGCCATGTCCACCGTAACAACCGCGTGTTCCTCTTCTGAAAGCTTAATTTTTGCATTCTCCACTTCTCTTTTTAACCTCACCATGTTCTCATCCCCCACCTGAGCTCGTGTCAAGTTGTGATGTCGATCGAGCATCTCAATCAAATGATCCACCAACACGTTATCGATGTCGTCTCCTCCCAGGTTCGTATCACCTCCAATCCCCAATACCTCAAACTTGCCATCCTCAATACGCAACAACGAGACGTCCAGCGTTCCTCCTCCAAAGTCAAATACTGTCACGAGTTTTTTACCTGAAAGAAACAACCCGTAAGCCATTGCTGCTGCTGTAGGCTCATTCAGCAGCCTCACAGCCTTAAAGCCAGCCATCGATGCACTCGTGAGCGTCGCCTTTCTCTGGGAATCACTGAAATAAGCTGGAACTGTGATCACCACATTGTCGATACTCAGCTGACCGTCAAAATATGCTTCTGCCGATGCTTTGAGCTCCGCAAGGACACTTGCTACCACCTCTTCAGGCTGAACTTGTACCCTTTTCCCTCCACGAACCACCTGTAGTACCACATTGCCTTGTGCTGTAGGCACCACGCTATACGATGCGTAGATTCTAGCTACATCTACTGCTTTGCTAACGAATTTTTGACCAAGTAGTCGCTTGATCGAGCGAATGGTATTTCCGACAGGTGGTTCCGTCTCAAACTCCACAGCAGCATCGCCGACATCCACGTGTTGACTCTGAGGGTCAAAATGCACAACGGAAGGCATCGTACGACCTCGATCCCTACGGTTTTTCATAATTTTGACATGATTGCGCTCGACGTGCCAAATGCCGACGCCTACGTAAAAAATTAATTCTCTCGGTACCGACCAAGACCGAGCAAGAGAGAGAGAGAGAAAACGAGAAACAATAGAGACGACAAACGTACACGAGTTAGTAGTGCCTAGATCAATGCCAAGACACATGGAGCCATGGAAGCGGTCTGCCGGGCTGCCCCAACTGTCATACACCATTGCCGTCATTTTTGACACCCGTGTCAATACCAAATTACCACTGTTCTTGACTACCTTAAGTCAACTCGAACTGGATTGGCTAAAATAGTGCGTCCACGCTTTGACGTGCCTCCATTAATTAAAAGCCGCCATGCACTTCTGCCCATGCTGCGGTAACATCCTGCTCGTTGAGCCTGACGTGCGTATTCCGTGCCTTTCTTTCAGTTCTTCAGTCGCTCATGTACTACTAACCTCATAACGACCTTTGTCTGTGTGTGTCCATATGTGTAAAATTGGTGGCAGTCCGATGGCATGCGCTTCTTCTGCCAGACATGTCCCTATCTCTTCCAGATCCATGACAAGGTGGAGAAAAAAGTGCCGCTCCAGCGCAAACAAGTGGACGACGTGCTAGGTGGTGACGAGGCGTGGGAGAATGTTGACCAGACCGAAAGTACGTGGAGCCAAGCACCTTGCTATACGGAAATGCCGAGACTGATGCCGTCTTAAACTCTGTCTCTGTCCCCCTCTTTCTCCTGTGTGTGTATGACCAGCTCGGTGCCCCCACTGTGAGTTTACCAAAGCGTACTTCATGCAGATCCAGATCCGGTCAGCCGATGAGCCGTCCACGACGTTCTACAAGTGTGTGCAGTGTAAAAAGCAATGGAACGACTAAACCAACTCGTGTGCAACGCAAAAGAAACTGTCACTGACTGGCTTGTTCATCAATCTGCACGATCAGCGGCTTGGATAAGCCGTGGTGATGCGCTGGGTACGGCGGCAGTTGTCGCACGTTCGATTGCACTCGGAGCGCTCAAACTTTTGGCCAAAGTACGAGATGAGCTGCTGACGACGACAGGTCGAGTCGTCCTCGCAGTACTTGGCCATGAGTCGGAGCTTCTCCACGTGCACGGCACGTGTCTTCTTGGTCATGCCCTTTTGAGGCATATAGAGGATACTGCGCAACTTGGACGCGTCGCGCGGGCTGTAGAACATGGTGCATTGTGATGGCTCACCATCTCGCCCCGCGCGCCCTGCTTCTTGGTAGTAGCCTTCAATGGACTTGGCTACCGAAAAGTGGATCACAAAGCGCACGTCGGCCTTGTTAATACCCATGCCGTAAGCGATCGTAGCACAGACAATACTGAGCTGCCCATTCTGCCACGCTTCTTGCACCATGTGTCGATCCGTTGCCGACTGTCCGGCGTGGTAAAAGTCAGCGCTCAGTCCGCGGTCAAACAGGTAGTCCGCCACATCTTCACTATCTTGCTTCGTCATGCAGTACACGATACCTACCGCATCGGGTGGATACGTCGTCGAAATGAGCTGGTACAGTGCATCCATGGCCTTTGCATCGCTGCCCAGAGGTTTCTCACGAACCTCAAACGTGAGGTTCTTCCTGTTAAAGCTCATTGAAAACACCAATCCCTTTGAGATATGCAGCGAGCGCTGCACACCCTGAATCACCTTAGGCGGTGCGGTCGCTGTCAAGGCCATGAGCGGGACATCTGGGAAAGTCTTTTTGAGCAACCCCAGCTGGCTATATTCCGGTCGAAAGTCGTGTCCCCATTGACTAACACAATGCGCTTCGTCGATCACGAACCGCGCGAGTGCTCCATTGCGATACAAAGTCTGCAGTGCCTCCATCATCTCGTCCGACTTGACAATTTTTTCCGGTGTCAAATACAGCAACTTGACACTTGGTATCGGTCGTCTCAGTTCAGCCATGATGGACCTCTTGAGCGTCAGGACAGTCTGACTCGTCAAAAATGCAGCAGGTATGCCACACTTTGCATTCTGCACCAAGGCTGTCACTTGGTCCTGAATCAGCGACAGTAGCGGCGACACGACGATCGTCACGCCCTTGGACAGCACGGCCGGCAGCTGGTAGCACAGACTTTTGCCACCTCCTGTAGGCATGAGCACAAAGCAGTCCTGACCACGCATCGTGGCTTCGATCACCTGTCTCTGGTTCGTTCGAAAGCCTTTATTGCCAAACACTTTGTCATTTGCACTTGCAAGTAGATCAACTGCCTCAAGAGAGTCCCTGGCTGCTGGTTTTTGACGAAAAAAGTGGCCTGGGGATGGCTCGTGGGGTCTATTTTTGACCAATGACGAGGGCTCACTGGACGTCTCAAGACGTCGTCGACTCTGTTGGATCAAGTCCAGCGCTGTGGTCGCCGCGCTCTTCTCCTGGATTTTGCGGTCTTCGTCGTTGTCGGAATCGTCGTAGAACGCGCGCTGTCGCTTGAGAGGCGCGTCGCATAGCGTCAAGTCGATGGTGGGACGTTTGTTGCCGTCGGTCCTCATTCACCACGTTGACCGATTGGGAATGTAGCCATTTGACACATGATCACTGCTGGTGTGTGGGCCCTTTGACCTGTGTAGCTTTATTGTTGACATGTATCGGATCGTGAGGGAAAAATACAAGCACGCTGCTATTGTTGAAAGGGCGCCGTTGATGTTGAACGGTTGCGTCCCTCTGAGAAGGGATCTTCGGAGATGGCGAAGCGACTCTTGGGACCCATTGTGAAGCGATCGATGGTAATGAACACAAAGGTGATCCAGGTTGATAAGCTCCAATACATGTAGTTCCTTATTTACCTTCTATCTACCAAGCATGGATAATCCACAGCTATCCGACGCTGGTGCAACGGCTGACAGCGCTATCGTAGGCTCTATTGCAATGGTGATACACTAGGAATCTCGATATGGAGGTACAGATAGAAATTCTGGTGACAGGTTGTGTATGGGGTGACAGCATGTACCTTAGAATGGTTGAGCATGACCCTACGCCATTTGTTGACCGATTACAATTCATTTTGACACCATTTGCCGACATCATTATTGACATCCAATATTGACGTTTACAGATGCCATTTATAGCACCTATAAACGTACCATTTTTCCTCCGTGCTTGCCAAGGCAATATTCAACAAGTAATTGCAATTGTCCATTTCGAGATCAAATGAGCTCAAAGCCCGACACCTCGGGGCTTAGGTCAATTTTTCACGACTCAAATGGTTTCTCCCTCTTTGCCGCACAAACAATTGATATGGACCATTGTACAATTGTGACCACCGTTTTAGACGCTGGTTGGTGCTCTCTCAGGCTAACGCGGGCCTCACAATACACCAATCGGACGCTGTTGCAGCTCTTTGGTCAAGTGCAGGAGCGACTATATGGAAATGGAAAGAATGGTAGGACGAATGAATTGCGCTGCGTCGCTTTGCAGTATATTGGAATTATACTACACCTTGATATTATGCTCGTCGAGATGGAGTGCATGGAAGTGGGTGAAGACGCTACAAGGTTGTGCAGACAGAGGCCAGAGTTCCAGTGCACTCTCAGCCGTGCTACGCATTGTGCCAGCGCTAGTGGAAGGTCAAATAAATAGCGCAGTGGTTGTCAGAAAATTTTGTGTGCAGCTACTACATGCAGTGCTACGCGACTAGAAGCCGTGTGTACGTGGTGAACATTTCCGCATGAATTGCTGGACGTGGTGTGTATTATCGTGCCGAACGCGCCACTAGAAGTTATTGGTGATGTTAAGCTGCAACCGCTCGTTTGTTTTTCGGTGCGACGAAAAACAGACACGGTTAGAAAGAAGCCTTGTTGCATTCTACTATAAGGGTTAAGGTGCAGCAGACAAACCATGGAAGTAGTGAAGGAACCTGAATCGTGGGTGCATACGTGGCAAAATTTTGTCACGGCGTTTGAAGTAATTCAACTGCACCATGAACAATACCTGATTGAACGAGTTTGGCCACATATTACAGGTCTTCTGATGGATAACTTGATTCTGTATGAAGACTCGAGTCTGCAACAGGAAGTAACGAATGGCCGGTACAGCTATTTTTGACTGGATGTAGAGTCTCTTTATACGATTGTTTGCTCATGACAATCCTGTTGTGAAGCGCCTTTTCATCTCGAACTTCATGGAAACCTGTGTGGAAGCATGGCAAACTTGAAAAAAACCGAGCAGTTCTCGCAAGAATATCGATCGACAAGTCTATTGCTTTTACCCCTACTTTAGCACGTTTCGTGCTCGACCACTTGTTGCTTGCTGCAATGAATCAACTTTTTAAGCACTCTCATTGTGTCCTCTTTCAGGCCTTAATTGCGGAATTCCTGGTCCTCTCTCTTTCATTCCTATTCGTAGAAAGCAAGCAGATCTGGTTATCGATGACTATGTTGCTGCGATTAAAGAAGCGATATTTGGCCAAGTTGCACAGAGTCACTCACCGGGGCTCTGCTGAGCATGTTTCAAGTGCTTCATTTGCCTAAAAGTTGAAGAATGGTGCCTCTTCTGGGTCTGCAACGATGCTTCTCAGTCCGGTGGCAGTAGACCGATTGCGTTTTAAGCTCGACGTACATGCGATGCAAACTTTCTCGCAACGAACGCGAAAAAGGTTGCTTCGAGCGCTGCGATACGTTACTGAAGGCTTGTTACTGGAGGTTTCGTCAATTTCGCTGTTGTCGCTGGCACACGCTCTCTGTGTGTTCCCCATATAGCAATTCAGTAGCTGAAAACGGTGAGGCCATGTTGCGTTTAATGGCGTGGATTCAGGCACCCACGTCTGTTGGCAATTCGCCGTACGTGTTGGCGATCTCGCGTCCGCTCTTCAAAGATATTTGCTGCCCCAAGTGACAGACAGCTCCGAGGGAACACTGTTGTTTGAGACTAACTTAAGTAGCAAGGCTACTGTTTTCTTACAGCAAAAGACACACGTGGATTCAAGACTTGCCGTATGGGTACGATAAAACCAATCGAAATCAGACCAGCGTGATTGTGTTCCTTGATACTCCGCTTAGTGCACTCCTGCCCAACAGCTCGAAACTTAGGGTCGGACCAGATTCGACTTGTGCTTTTAGTAGCCAAGTTTGATGAGCAAGTTCAGGAGCTGCTAAATAGTTGGTTTTTTATTATCACAAGCCTCACTGTTTTGTTTGAGCGTGAAGCACTTGACGTCAAAGTCTTAAGCTATTCACATCGGCCACAATAATAGTCGGCGCGGGTTAACCCAGGCGAATGAATAATGTTACGAGAGCTGGCAAGCCTATTGCTTGAGGTCACAAAAATCGAAATGTTATGGACGCCAGCTACGTTTGTTCTCTCCCAACTGGGCACCCGCAAATGTGCGCAACAGGTGGATCGCACGGAATGGCTGCATCGAGTGCGCTCTGTGGGGAGCTATTGAGAATGTTGAAACCAGCCGTACACCAAAGGGCCTCTGACTTGGCTTTAACAGCAAAGTGTTAAACATCATTGGATGCGTCGTTGCCATGGACTCTTTGAGTGTGTCGGAGAACTCCCCCACTTTTGCTTGCCGTTGATACAAGTCGGCGGTACAGTGGCAAGCTTGATGCACAATTTACCATTAGCTTGGGTATTAACGAGTGGGTGTGACTGCATGATGTCTCGTAATCTTCGTTTTTTGTTGATGCGAAACTCCTTGAAAACCTCATCGCGATTCTGTTGACACTACTGCAGGTATGGTTACAGCATAGATCCCAGTAGTGAACGGCCTACCACTATTGATTGAACCATTGCTAAATGGCTGGAGTGATAACAAGTTGGCCCTTTGCTCGAAAAGATTTGACGGCTTACGTCGGTAGCAGAGCATAGCCCGACGAGCTTACACAAGTTGTCGTTCAGCCAGTATCCAGCTTTGCAGTGAGCTGAACCACCAGATCACAGAGTTTATTTGCTTCGGCTCTCGGCACCGACGTAATGCGTTTTTCATCTAGTTTACGACTTGCCAAATATGACGGGTACACTCGGCCTCTGCCCTACCTTTTGCAGATAAACTCGTGCGACTGCTGCTCTACAAAGAACCGATAATCGACGAAAAGCAGCAGCTAGTGGTAGCTGTCACAATCCGAACTGAAAAAGCCAAAGGCTGCAATCCTGCTAGCTACGGCTGCGCTCAAACAACGGCCATCGCAAGCCATGCTAAAGACCGATACGTTCGCTTGGTTGGCTGAGCTTTCTGGATGATGTGGCTGTTGATGTAGCTGCTGATATCCAGCAGCTCATGAATGCACAAATAACTCATCTCATTCAACTAAACATGACTCCCGACTGGTAAAAGCAGCACATGCTTAACAGAGACGGGTATGATCGTAGCAAGTGCTCTTCGTCATTAGTGCGACGTTACAAGAACACATTTGACTTCTTTGATTTCCGCTAAATCCACGTTATTGGAGCAGCAATAAGGTCTGCTGCATCGGCAAGCACACCAATTGAAGAGATTTTCCATGACTATAAAAGCTCGCTGCTTGGCATGCTTTGTTCGGGATTCAAAGCAAATTCGGATAAATCGTGCCTCAAGCCAAAGCGCTTCGATCAAGTGAGCTCTTGAAAGCTGCAGTGGACAACACTTAATACTGGCTCGAGATCTTCGCTTCATCTTCGCAACGAGCAAATGCTGGCGAAACGTACGCACCTGAGACTGACGCCGTAGAAAAAAATCTCTTATTATTGAGCGTCAGATTTCCACAACGGTGCAGCTGTGTGAGGATAAAGTCTTGCCTTCCTCAATTTGTGCTGATGTTATTGCATTGTGCACGGAGAAGACTCAACGCTCGCTGAGGACCTCGGCACCGTTAATCATGTTTGCAAGCTTAGGTAGCGACAGGGTCGTGAATTTGGCGGTATTGTTGGAATCCATTACTGAACGGGCCAACATTGCTTGAAATGTCCCAGCGTAGTTGACTGGGTTTTATCGCTATACCAAGGCTGCGCGTGGTGCGCCGACGATTAAGTCAATAAACTTCCAATGGAGTCGTGACTGCAGATGTCAAAAACGCGACGAGGACAATTGATGTTTTGGGTGCTCTGACCCTACTAAGAGATCTGATGAAGCTCTCGTTCATTGCAATTGTCCCAATACACAGACCAGGAAATATGCCTACATAGGTACACGAACCGAGGTAATGGCACGACACAGCGGTCAAAAGCATTCCATACTTGGCGAAATCTGTCTGAGAGCAGCGTGCTGAGCAACGAAGATAAATAGGAAGCGGAGCCGTGAAGAAGCGGCACCCATACGATTTTTGATGCGAAAGGATTACTACAAAACCTGGATTGAGCTTCCGCCTGAGTTGTAAGTAGCTACTGGTACAGCTTGATCAATTCGTCCGAAACTGCTGACGGCGTAAGGACACCCAAATCCGTAAACATCAGCGCGATGTATCCAGGTGGAGTGTAGTCGAAGAATGGGCTCATGAACGCTACCCCACTCATCGTCTCTCCAGCTGATCCACCACCAGCAGTGTCGCCAGTGATAGCAGTCATGTGCTTCTGCGGGATACCACGTTGGGTCAACGGATAGAGACGAGCAAACTTGTAGCTCTCCGCCGCCACGTAAAATTGTTTGTTCAGAGCCTTTGCGATCACCGCAGTCGAGTACGTACCAATCTGGAATAAAATAAGATCAACTTAACGCGCAAGTTCTCCGTCGCTCAAAACTCAATAATAAGTCGTACCGAATTCACAATTCCACCGTTTTCAACCACGCCTTCAGCTCCAACAATTACAATATCGACCTGCTCCATGTAATATGCGACGGCGGAGTCAAGAATCACCGTTGTAGGGATACCCACCTGAGCCAGCTCCTCTGCTGTGTCCACCCTGTATGACAAACCGACACATTAGTATCAACATTCCAATCGTAAATTTCTCAATCTGTTTCCACGTACCCAGATGCAGTGCTTCTTCCTTCCGTGACAAACACCGAAAAGTTCTTGGTCTTCGCAGCTTCCCGCAGGAGTGCAATGACAACGCGGGACTTGCCATGCGTCAACACTTTCTGCAGTTTCAAACACCAATCACCACGCGTTTGATTCACCAATAAAAAACACCGTAAAAATCAATTCAACATCATAAAAAAAACACTTTTGCGTGTGTTTTCGTTTTTTTTCAACCCAAAAAAACGCAGACCAACCATGCCGTCGCGAATGAAGTTGTGGCCCACATCGCTAATGCGCTGGCGACTGGAGAGCGACGTCTTGGCAAACAACTTGCCCCGGTCAATGAGCTGCGACCGGCAGTGGTCAAAGTCGTCAAACTCCAAGAAACAGCGAGTCACGTAGCGCAGAAACAATTGGCAGCTCGCGGTCGTCGCGATGGAATTGTGGAATCGTGGGGCGTCGTCGGCGGCTTGGAACGTGCGCAGCTGCTGCGCGGCTTCCTGCAGCTCGCCCTCCATCTGCATCATTGTACTAGCTTCACTATGCAGAATGACGTTTGTGAGAGCTTTGATGACCGCCACGGCCACGGCCACGTCGGGGTCTTCCAGAAAGTGGAGGAAGTCCGTAATGACGGGAGTCATTATCCGAATAGCTACGTTGATCTAGAAATGGGTGGGTGGGTATGATGTACATATGCGAGTGATTAGTTGGGCAGAGGGTGGTGGAGAGATTGTGATTGGTCGAATAGGTGCCCCACATGACACGATTGTGTGTACGAGCGACTGATAGTAGAGTGCTCACATTTGGACACTCGTTGATAATGTAACGCTTGAACAGTTTACTGAGCTTCTTGTACCATTTACAGAGAGCGATTTCGTTGTTGCTATTGTCACGCTCATCACCGTATTTGTTATTCTAGCGCACTTGCTCGAAAAAAGTGACGCAAAACGGCCTTCTGTGATTATTGAAGCGTCGTAACGTCTTGTGCTGAAAGCGCGATCGGTATGGCAGATACAAATTTGCTACGGCTTCTGCAAGAGTTTATTCTATATCTAAAGGCAAGACACACAGGACAGACATTGTATGCAGTTTGTGTATGCGCGCAGGGTTGCATCCGAACCATATTGCTGCTTTGGCTTCCATTGCATCGTCTACAGGAAGTCGTTACGCGACGAATCCCTTGCACTTCCGAAGAAATGAGCTCCAGGCTTCACCCAGCAACGGAATGTGGAATCGAAGGTTCCAATACGACTCCACCCGACGTTCAGCAATTGCTTACACGATGCATTCTCTTCGCTAGCATACAAGAGAGACACACACAATTGATAGATTTCCTCGCTACGACGGTCGGTGTTGCACGGTTGCATCATATTAACCCTATAGCGACGTCTTGCTTGTGGCCACGAAATCCGTGTGCCTCAGAAGTGATCCATTCGAGACGAGTTATCGTCGTCGATGTTTTGTTATGTCGCATGTTGGCTTCCCTTTGGGCGGGGCGGCAAAGCCCCCAATCGACTGACTGGGGATATGGGTCGACGGCAATTGCAGGCAGACACATGTCAACTTCAGCTGCTACTACGGTACGTTAAAATCGTTGTGAAATCAGTCTTTGCTGGCCACGTAAGCGCTATTGTACCTTAATGTTCTGTAATATCAATGGCTGGCAAACCTGGAGAAACGAATCGTCATGCAATGCAATGAGGGTCCGTTAGGATGCCCACGCTTCTCACCTTTCATCCAGCTGCCACTTCCATCTTGAAAGGCTTAGACAACATCCAGAGGAAAGGTTTATCATGCTGTAAAGACCTTCACAAAAGATATTTCTGTGGGACCATTTCTCACGCGAACACGATTGATGTCCATGGACCGATGCCTGAGGTCTAATGCTCAATACCGTAAACGAGAAATACTTAAGCATTTTAGCGGCTGGCTAACATTGTCCACATTCGGTATTAGGAAAAAATAATCTCTGGTAAAATGACGGAAAGTCAGGCCGCATTCGTCCTGATATGCTGTGTCGTACTCCAGAATAATAGTGTGGACTCTCATTTGTGCTACGCGTATAATTAAATCACTATAGTCACCAATATTGTAAAATAACGCTGCTGTCGCACTTGCAGCACTCGTATTAGCCGCAACTAGATGTAGATATAGCACATGGCCATGATGACAGTAATCATCAACCTCGAACCAAGAGCTTAACAACACATGAACGCGTCACTCGCATACGTTGTTTACTTCTACAAGAAACTGAACCGTACCGCATTAATCCTGTCACACGCAAAACCCATCATCAAGCATTTTGGAAGTTATTTTCCCTTCTAAAAAAAGCACTTTACTCCAACAGGTTTGCAGCTTCATACCATAAACCATCTGTTTTCCCGAAAAACAGCAACCACGGTTGTCCACAAGAAACACGTGCGTCGTGATCAAGCGGCAGCATGCTGCCAGTTCATTCGCTAAAACCCACCTCCTCTCCAATTGGTCAAAACCCCATCACCTTCTCCACCACCCATCCGTGACTCCATCATCATGATCGAGACCGAGACGCCCGTGCTCTGGTGCGTGGACGAGCTGAACGTGGCCACGCGTCGCGGTCGCATCGTGCGTAAAGTACGAGAGCGCTATCTCCGCGACGATCTGAGCTGCTCGCTGCCCGGCTGCTCGTTGTGTAGCACCGACGATGACGTGACAGCAGCCACGCACGTGATGGGTACAATGAAGACGCTACTAGATGAGTGTCCACGAGAAGGGGTGTATCTCTTGCCGTCAATGAAGACAGTGTTACTTCAGATGGACGTGCTGGAGTTTTCGTGCAAGAAAAGGACGCACGTAGACACTCCAGATGTCTTTGCTGATGTCTTGATCTTAGAGACTGTGTGGGAATACGTTAAGCGCCAGGACTTGGGCGTCTACAATCGCCTTCGCGCGTTGCTCCTTAACGCGGATCGACGCTTTGTCGTCTTTGCCAATGAGCACCATCAGTCGTGTTTTGTCCAGAAGAAACAGATGTTGCCTCAAGGGTACACGGCGGACTCGGAGATGATGGTAGCTTACGAGACAGAAGACGAGCGAAATGAACGGGCGGTAGCCACTGCTTGGACATGGTACGCCAATCATTTGAAAGAGCTCGAGCGAAACGACAAGGTCCGAGTCCAGTTCGTGGCGAACGACGCGGAGGACTTGAGAAATGCAGAAAAGTACGGCGTTGCGGGAGGAGTGACGATAGCAGAGTTTCTAACACCTGTGGCCAGCGAATTCCCTGAACTAGTCGATTTGCTCTCGGCCTCAATGGCGGCGGCGGAAGACAAGAAGCTCACAGCTGAAGGAGTGAGCAGCACAGGAGGAGGTGATTGCAAGAAGAAAGTGTATCCTGAGCATCTGCCGATCGCGGAAGTACTTGCTGGGATCACAAATAAGAGGTTGTTCAAGGGCACCATTCGATGCAATCGGGATTTTTGGCTGGAGTGCCATGTGTTGATTTGTGGAGAGAATGGGGTGAAGATGCCAGTGTTGGTGCAAGGTCGGGAACATATAAATCGAGCGATTGATGGAGACTTGGTTGCCATCGAACTGTTGCCGAAAGAGCAGTGGAAAGCTTCCTCGAATTCGTTTGCGGTGAATGACACATCTGTCGCGGCGGATACTGAAGAGGGTGATGACGATAAAGAGAGCGAGCAACCTGCATTGGTTGGAGTTGCTGAACCTACTATATCGCCGGATCAGCTGACACTGGTGCAGAACGATGCTGTACAGAATGTAAAGCCTACTGGGCGTGTTGTGAGCATCATTCAACGCAACTGGCGCAAGTATTGTGGATCGCTGGAGCCGCCACGAGATGGGGCGGCATTTAACGCATCTGGAAGCTGTCTGGTAGTGCCTGTAGATCGGAAAGTGCCCAAGATTATGATCCGCACACGACAGCAGGTATCGCTCATGGACAAACGGCTAATAGTAGCAATTGATTCATGGCCATCGGACAGCAAATTCCCTTTAGGC
This sequence comes from Hyaloperonospora arabidopsidis Emoy2, assembly GCA_000173235.2. Lineage (NCBI taxonomy): Eukaryota > Oomycota > Peronosporomycetes > Peronosporales > Peronosporaceae > Hyaloperonospora > Hyaloperonospora arabidopsidis. The sequence goes on along the minus strand of JH598543.1, from coordinate 570,945 downwards.
CACTATGTGCGCACGCTTGGTGTCATTGGTGACAAGGAGACAGAAACGAACGTGCTGCTTATCGACCATGGTATCCCGTGCGACCAGTTTAGTGATGAGGTGATGCGCTGTTTACCGCCGGAAGACTGGAAAATTACACCTGAAAACTCAAGAGGACGTCATGACTTTCGTGACTTGCCAGTTATGAGTATTGACCCACCTAACTGTAAGGATATTGACGATGCGCTGCATGCAAAACTCCTGCCGAACGGAAATATACAAGTTGGAGTGCACATTGCCGATGTGACACATTTTGTGGCGCCCGGTAGTCCCCTTGACGAAGAGGCTGCTGACCGCGGAACATCGACGTACCTTGTTGACCGCCGTCTCGACATGCTTCCGGGATTGCTGACGACCAAGCTTTGCTCGCTTACATCTACGGAAGACCACTTTGCCTTTAGCGTACTGTGGGAGATGCAGCTTGTCGGTAATAAAGAAGTGCGGATCATCGACGTCTTGTTTTGCAAGAGCATTATTCGCTCGGTCGCGTCGCTTTCGTACCAGCAGGCGCAAGAGTTATTAGACGATCCTAGCGCTGGTGGTGTGTTTGGGCAAGACGAAAAACTGACGAAGACGAAAAAGGTCGAAACTGAAGAGGAGCTTGAGCGTCGCCAAGTGCTGGGAAGTGGCATCAAGACACTGCATGTAATTGCAGCACGCCTGCGTGCTAAGCGAATCGAGGCGGGAGCTTTGACGCTGGCTTCACCTGAAGTGCGTTTTGTGCTTGACACGGAAACGCAAAATCCATTGGACGTGCAAATGTACACCCTTCGTGATACCAATGCTCTCGTGGAAGAATTTATGCTTTTAGCAAACATCACAGTGGCAAAGAAGATTGTGCGTCATTTCCCGACCTTTTCGATGCTCCGACGGCATCCTGCACCTTCTAAACGCCAGTTTGATCTCCTTTGCAGTCAGGCAAAATCGATTGGTGTTGAATTGCACGTGGATACATCCAAGCAGCTCCAAGATTCGTTAGACGCCGCTGACGTGCTTACCGGGAACGAAGAAGGTGGTACGAATGGCAAACGGAAGCATCGCCACAAGTCAAATTCGTACTTCAACAAGTTGCTGCGTATCATGACTACGCGCTGTATGATGCCGGCGAGCTACTTCAGCTCAGGTGAGGTGGCGCCCCCGGAATACCATCACTATGGTCTAGCAGCGCCAATTTATACGCACTTCACGTCACCGATTCGACGGTACGCTGACGTAGTTGTCCACCGCTTGTTGGCTGCTGCCATTGGGGTTGCACCGCTTCCAGGCTACCTTGAGAATAAGGCCCATCTGCACGAGATCAGTGACCAGCTCAACCGGCGCCACCACGCCGCTCAACTCGCTGGTAGAGCCTCAGTGACTCTGCACACGGTGCTGTATTTTAAGCAGTATCCCACACGTACGGACGCCGTGATCACGAAGGTCAAGAACAATGGCGTGGGAGTGATGTTGCCTAGTTTCGGTATTGAGGGCATGATTTTCCTCTGTGACAAGGGAGAGCAAGATGACGAGGGTGTCGTACGATATGATGCTACCTGCCACTCGCTCATGTTGGTTCAGAAGAATAACCGCATGCTGCAGGTTTTTGACCGTGTTCGTGTCAAAGTGCATGTAGCTCTTAGTTTCGGTAACCGCCAGGAAGTAAAAATGGACTTGTTAGACGAAGATGGCGAATCGGACGACGAAGTGGAGGGCAGGTGTCAAAAGGAAGCAAAAGCTGCAGTTTTCAAGAAGCAAAAGGTAACTGGTTAACCAACCCAACAAGTAGACGTTGAACTCTTTGGTCTACGAACCTCTTTGTTGTGCACTTCTTGATTTTGTCGTGACTATTCGGTCGAACACTTTCGTGTGTGCGTTCCGTTGGGACTATTACTTAAACCGTCTTTGTTGCCTATAATGATAGTATGTGGTGCCTCGCAGCGTCGCATAGTTTATGACATTTTTGGCACCTGTATAGCGGTAAATACAATATGCGCCTGAATTTCGAGTTTAAACAACACGATTGTGTCGCCGACGTCTCCGAGACGTGTAGACTTTGTTAAATACTGATTACCAGAGTAAGCTACTAAAAAGGGTGTCGTTTGCAAAGCTGTCAGCTTGTCAAAGAAAGACAAATGCAGGCTGATCTGTAATGCGTCTTCACGGGTTTGACAACGTGAGTTCCTGGCGCCAGAGCCGACAATTTTTCGATAGAATACCCACGATACCAGCAATGGAAGCTTGCACCAAAAGTGGATGTAGCAGCTAACCATATACCATATACTTTGGTCATGAATGCACACAAAAGCACCATACTATATTTTTTAGTGATAACGAGATTGTATGTAGTGATATGGTGGTTGCGATCTCAGTAGAAGTTAAATGACAGCTTGCGACGCTGATTTCTTACAGCTACTCTATCGACCATGTCAAAGAAGCTCGCAGATTCCCTAAACACGACTTCACTGAACGATACCCAGAGCTATAATGTAGCTTCAAGCATTAAAGCATGTTCAAAGAGGCGACAAAGTACGATAATCGTGACCCAGCTCAAAGCTTCACTCTACTTGCATGGGAAAATTGTATAGTAAGACAGTCATTGGCTTCGCTGCAGCAGACGCTACACCGCCTCCAGTTCTTGCTTCAGGGTTGTCGATGCAGGTCCGGACAAACATAAGATCTGACGATATTTATTCACACGAGACGGTGATAACGCATCGGACGATATCCATCTGTTCGTTGTCATTGTATTCATCTATTCCCCGTAGTCTACTTAGAACCGTGAGCGCTAGTGACGTCCAAATTTTCTTTTGGTGTCGGTGAGTAGTAACTCTGTTGGGCTTCAAAAAATACATCAATGTGACGTTACGTGAGCCTGTCGTATCAAAGCACCATACACCGTCACCTTCTTTATAACCGTCTCTTGCAATCTAACTGACCCCTTTATATACTCAAATGTGGCGAGGTATGTACGTAGCATTGCTGTCAACACAACTGTTTCGAAATTTCGTTTTACGCGTTATCAAAATAAACCACTATTATACTTTGTTTATTCACCGCAAGTAATTACCGCGTTCTAGACAATATGTGGTACACATTATTGCTTAGGTACGAAAGAAAATCGTGCTACGGAAGAGTTGGTATTCGAGTAAAGGCAACGGACAACAAGGACTACGATGACATCGCTCCAGGACGTACCATAGTGATGGGTAAAGGTTCGTATAAAGACGTTGAGTACACATTTTAACTCGTTTCAAAGCGTTTAATGCAGATGTCAGCCGCCCAAAAGAAAATGAATTACAAAGATGTTTAAGAACGAAAAAAAGGAATCAGCTAGTTAGCCTGGGGGACGGTTTATTCTCGGACTGTGAATCTAGGGTGCTCAACATTCACCCAGTTGGTAAATTTCCGGACCGCTTGTTTATCGATATGATCATAGCCGGCCGAAGTAAACTGAACCTGCCCAATTCGGCCGTAGTCCCCTCTGAGATAAGTCCATAGAAACTTGTGCGCCGTTTCTTCGTCGGAACTAATCCCGTACAAGAGCTCGGTGAAAGCGGGTTTAAAGAGGTCTTCGTCTGTGAGAGGAAAATTCGGTGTCAGCCATTTATAAATCATCTCTGGCGTGATTTCTGCATTCGCCTTCCAACGTGCGGTCATCACGTCTCGCACAGACTTAAATGCGGCGCTTTTTTTTCCCATCGTGCTCGGGGCCCTTCTGTAAAGCGCAAAAGCCATCGCGGCATCCCCATATTTGCCTGCTAGACCAGCGGCCACCTCATCTCTAGACTTGGCCACCTCATCTCCAGACTTGCGTCTCACGCAGAGCTTCTGAAAGGCTTTTAATTGCACTCGGTTGTCGAGCGTCTCCAGGAACTGCATGGCCCCCCTCAAGTCTTTAACGTCGGTCACGATCTTGTCCTTGCCCTTTGCCTGTTGCGCGGTGCTGTAAAACAACTCTTTCACTTTCGATGAACCACCCAACGACGTCGAAGGAATAGGAAAGAGTTTGCGAAGCCAATTACCAAACTGCCTGGTGATGATTCTCTCTTCATGGTCGGTACCTTCGTGCGCCCTCAACGACCGATTGGTTGGGATGGCGTTTCGACGATCGGTGGCGTCACGAGCGATGGCCAAGAGGTCGCTCGAACCGGGCGTTTCCAACGCATTGGTGATCATAATCGCAACGGCGACAGAAGGCACGAGCACGAAGCAGTACACGCGCATGTCGGTTGAAGTGGTGTCGCTTGGGGTGTTGTCGGTTGTGGTGTTGCAGTTGTGGTTGTGGTAATGTCGCTTAAGTGGTCTCGGTTGTGGAAGGTGGGGTGGCGATTTGGTAAGTTTCGGAATGACGGAAGTTGGGTTGATCGAAGCTGCCGCCAACCCGTTTGACGCCAGAAGTCCTCTCAAAATCGATTGAGATGTTGATGGCTATCGTGATCGATCGCGCGCCGGGGCTTTTGCGACTCAACAAACATTTGCGACAAGGCTTGCGATTCGTTGCATTGTGTCGAAGCGACTGCAACGCCACCGCCAATCCCATGACGCAGGTCCGGTCTCCCATCACTGGATATTTGCAGCTGTTGGCTCCAACATTTTTGAACGTCGGGTCGGAGTCATCGTCCTTCAACTTGGCGCTTCTGTTGTCTTTCTTAAGCTTGAACATGCTATCGTCTGTGCAACACAAAGGCAACATAACGCCTTGTGGGCTGAGATACTGAACCCGCATAAAAGTTCGTCGAACGTGTCATGAGCGATAAATAGTATTTACATACGGTCAGTATGCACTATCAACAGCAGCCACATCGCACTGAACGAGTTTGTAGCGTCACCTGTTGTCAGCAAGGTGCAAACGGAGTTATATTGGGTTTTTAAGAACGACGACGACCTTTCTTATGAGAATGTTAGCGATGAAACGTGCCTTTGTCTGGCGCGCAGACCGTCGCGTGACGAACTACACAGGCTTATATCCACTCGTTACCGCAGTTGACGCTCTTGAGAACGGCTCTTCAATTTCAGTCGCGGTGGTACTGTTATACTAGTTTGACACAATATAGATTCGTTAGGGAGACATGTCTGCACGCATATGTATTCACGAACTTCAAGCTGCCAGGATTAGCTCAGTTTATCCGGCACTTCTTTTGTTGGAAAGGTGTCAGATCGAAAGCCATGTGACTATCTTGAGCTTTGAGGGAGGTGACTCACCATCACAGCTTGACATAGACCATAGGGACCTTCACGATTTATATCATGCAGCCCCATTTCTCGGGCGGGTGTCACCGTCTTGAATTGCATGTTCATTCAATACAACACGACGGCGTCATTGTAAGGTAGGCAACTTTCCAAGTTGCTGTCCAATAAATTGCGTGTCACAAGAGGCGCATCGATATTGATCGTATCGGTGCGATATGTAACGATCGCACGGCCATATTCGACCTGACGACGACATCTGGTTTTCAGTCTCGGAATAGATCGGGAGCCGAAATCGTACTCCACATATCTCCGCAGTACTAAACTCAATAAAAAGTCGTGACAGAATTTTCGCAGACATGGCGTCTGCTTTGGCGTTTTGGTTGATAAACGTGACGGTCCGTATGATGGCCAGAGTTTTTTCTGTGATAAGATAGGGGAGCAAGCTCTGGAGCTCGCCCCTTGATAATCCAGTTCGGAGAACTGAATCAAGCTGCAAAACACTATATAGCAGCAGTCACTGAAGGAGGAGTATGATGCTGTTAATGTCTAAATCAATCCAGAAGTATGTATACTCATGCAACGCGATCAGCCTTTGCCTCTGAGCGTCGAGCATTTGCTTGTGGGCTCATATTCACCTTTGGTCGATTTTAAGCCAATCACGTGGGTGGGTCACAATAGTGACCTAGCCAAAGAGTGACTTCGGTTATGCCTATATACCTATGAGAAGGGGACAGGCTAGATCGTACTCAGTAAGTGCGAGGTACACCTAGCCGCGTTATTTACAGACACACTGACACACACGCACACACACACACACACACACAGACAGATAAGAACGGTTTAAAAGTTCGGCATTCAACCTTGCGCACACTCACTAATAGCTTCACCCTTCGGGCTCGCAACGATTTACACACTTACTGCTCGAGCGACTTTTTGTCAGCCCAAACGATCCATCGCCGTATTTCGTCTTTGCATGTTTTTATGTTCAGCGTCAAACTTGTAACGATGGCTCAGTATTTTTTTAAAGTTGACAATATTTCTATGTTTGTAGATGCCGCTGTCAATGGGCAAAACAATTGAATGTGTTTTGATTTCGAGCCCGAAGGGTGAAGCTTTTAGTGACTGCTCGCGAACAGAATGCCGGACTTTTTCAAAGCCTACTTTCTGGTGTGTGTATTTGTGTGTCTTGAAATAAGGCTAGGCGCACCTTACATGTCGTTATAAGTGCGATATACCGTCTCCCCTTCTCATAGGTAGACATGCATTATATATGCCACTCGCTGGGTAATTTGCTCATTGCGACCGCGTTACAGAATGAAGTCACACACACACCAATGCTCGAACATGATTGGCTCAAAAGGTGACCAAGGGCGGACAGAGGGATAAAAAGCAAATGTTTCGCACCTAATGGCAGCGAAAGTCTCGCGCCGCCGGCAAGTAGTACTGTACATAAAATGCGCTTCTTTGTATTCTTTTGAAGATAGCTGAAAATTTATGGGTTTAAGGCCAAGGAGCTGCAGTATGGGTCGGATTGCATGGTCACCTAGTTGAAAGGCAGGATGGCACCATTCGGTAATAAGGGGATGGATTGTGACATGTCAAAAACGCAGGAAAAATACTAGGACAAGATGTTTGATTCTTGCTGACGTGAAAGATCTTAACGAGTGGACTTTGCTATGATATGGCCACAGGCTGTGCAGATATCACGAGCTTGTGGCTTACAAACTATGTCAGCGGAAATACAGGTGCATACAGTCACCGTAAATTACCATGGGCACTTGAGTTGGTTTGAGTTTAACGCTTCCGCCCAGATCCAAAAACAACTACTTAAAAGTTTATGTTAATTCGCTATAGCGACAGCTCCGTCTTCCCATGCGGGTGCGTGTATTCGGCCATGTTTAGTATATATCGTATGTCGCTTAAGATCCACACGAGTTCAGGAGGTACTACATACTTTGATGAAACTAGGTTTTCGGAGGTACTAGTACGTTAAAAACTCTTACGTAAATAATTCCAAACATGTCAGTACAGTAAATAATATCCACTGCTTTCTACTTGCTTTCATGTTCACGGTTAAAGGGAGCAATAACATCACCGTAGTACAGCCGCAGACCGCCAACTCCCCAGGTATAACTCTCTTTAAATGTTTAAATGCACAGAATTCCCCCAGCAAACTTTATTTTGGAGTCAATAACGTGCATCTTGCTGCAAGCGAATTTGAGTACAATCATCGTACTCTCCTCCGTTACCGATCCCAGCTGACCAGATGATACGACCCCAGCGGTCACTCTCGATACAGTTCTCGCTCGTCTTGATGCAAAGCAAAATGCTCCGCCTACAGCCGCATCAGCACTTCCCAGCAGGAAAATAATTGTCAACATGTGACCGCTAGGGATTTAGTGACCTGAAAGTGGTCAGTCGAAGACGAGAGCGTGCAAGCCTAAATTTTAGAGCGAAACGCCACAAAAGACGTGAAAAGCGGCAAGTCAGATTTCGGCATCCTTTCAGGCGTGACCAGGAAGCTGTCAGTGTCTTTTGACACCGGCTCTAATTCTTTGAAGCCTTCTCTCTGTTCTTTCGTCCCAGCAGTCAATTGACCAGATTTTCGGGTCTCAGCAGCCTGGGCACTCTCTATATCTTCAGTGGCCTCATGACTCCTCTCCACGTATTTTTTTTAATTACGGACACCACTCCCGCGGCAGTGCTACTTCACCTGTTTCATAATAGCTTTATCTGCTCAACACAGAGACTTTTGTGTTGTTGTTGACCTCTTCATGCCCGAGTTTTCGTGAGCCTTTGGCACAAGGTATTCCTTCGCGATCACCAGCTTTTCTGGCCAGTCAGAAGCTAATATGCGCAAGAACTCCATGGTTCAAGATAACGTCTGTGTAGCTGGCACTACCGGTGAAAAGAACACGAGACGGATCGAAAGGCACATCCGTACAGTGGTCAGCAAAGTCGCTGTTTTGAGATGGATTCAAAGGCTTCAGTACAGCTGACACCGGGTAACTATTTTGTACCGACGCCCCAGCTTGTCGATTTATTAAGCAAGATCAGTGGAGCTAGGCTCCGTGTAGACTTCAAGCACTAGGTAATTTTGCCAGGAATGGCGCCAAGGTACGTGCAGTGGCGACCCTCTATTAAGACAATGTCACCGAGAGCGTCGACCGAAAACTGAAAAAAAAAACTCTCGATAAATGACCGAGCGACCGATGCCGTACATCAAACTATATAAAGTCCAAGAATTTTTTAGCGTAGCTACCTACAGTGCGCCGTATCTTTTACTTCGACATGCTGTATAAAAATACATACGAAGTTATTAAATTCCATTTTGAATACAGCTACACTAGAGACCGATCGTATGCAGTCGACTCACTTAGTATAATCCCTGTCAGTTGATCACCGTTTCAAGTAAAAAAGCACACGGCGATGAGTTTGCCAGCGCTCGTTCCACCCACAACGCTTTCAATTATGTCGTACGATGTCATCGTAACAATCTATAAAAAAATTGTATCGCTTGAAGCTGCAGTGGACAAGCGAGCTAGAGCGATTAGCGAAAGTGTGACACGCATAGCGCAACGCTTCCGAAACGGCATGAATCACACATCAATGGAGATATAAAGCAGACAACGACACAAGTGTTATGTCGATGTGGTTAATACCAACGACCGTCACAACAAGATATGCAGAGTAAGACTGTGCATTACTCACAAAACAACTCAATAAGGTGCGAAGGAAAATATGTCGACGAACGGTGCCTGTTTCCCGAAGTGACCAGATTTATACGTAAATTGGCATCAAAAGCTCACATCTACGGAGCACATCACAGCAAAACACTAATATACGGCCGCATGTGATCGAAATTACATCCGGTGCTGCTTGATTTCTTAAAGTGTAAAGCCAAATGCCGAGCTTGGAGCCACAATATCCCAATAATAACATACCATTGCCCTCTACCATGTCGCAGAGATCTGAAGTGAAGCTACCAAGCTTATGAGTAAGGCGCTTTGAGCTATCTTTGTGTGAAGTGAGTTGTGGAACCGTATTTTCGTATGTACTGGCTATTCTGCGTTTATGGGTGAGAACGCTGACAAAACAGTAGATCAACATGCTCTTAGGGACCGCATACAGCTCTGCCGGTATCATTCGTGTGCAATATACATATCACGGCAATAGTGCACCGGTGTTTCATTCCGCACGTAACAGGTTGACATTATTGAGGAGTCGGATGGAATCGAGCGCTTGCATGAACTAGACGACAACGCCATCTATAGTGTCTAACTCACTCGAAATGAAATCTGTTAGAAAAGTGGAGGCCTTTGTGAGGCTTTGCCTATGATAGGCACATCATCTCCATTGCTGGATGTTCGTCAGACGAATCCAAAGCTCACTAGCATTGTTTTGTTTTTTAAGTTTATCCTTTATTACCTGAAATTATTGTAGTTACTTGTTCCGGATCGAACTCACGTATGCTGACGTACGGTCCTTCTCCTGTCTCGCCACGTCATCTTCTTCACCAGAAATTGAGTCCAGAGTTGCCCATCGTGAATAAATGGTATTCCACATATAAAGGTAAAACCGTTATGGATGGTCAGGAAGATTGAAAATGAGGCAGCTCATGTTAAGGATTTCTTCAGCGAATAAAGTGGAAGATGAACTGTGGAGCATAGTAAGAGTAGTCGGTTAGAGGTCTGACCGGACTGTATCGGCAACACCAGTTGATACGAAACACTAACAAAATAAATGAACAGTCAGGCGTTATCGTTTCCATTGCTTTCTAATAGATATTGAACGAAACTCTAGCAAACATGTGCTCAAACTGCCATGGTGTGCTCGAGCGCACCGTTCACGACATCGGTAGTAGTAATTCCTGCTCGTCCTGTTGCAGCAGTGGTCAATGGTGGTAAGCTTCGCTCGAAGCATAGTATATGATGGCGTTATCTTATCCGCTTATAATACCGTCCGAGCCCAAACAAAGTGCACACATAGTTGTCCTCCGTCTTCTACCATCGATTCGATCAGACTGGTCGTCGTCAGAAACGACATCGGCTTGCGCTTCAACTATGTATAATGAGGTAACAGTGTCGATAATTTACAGCACTCGAGACGTTTCGCACGCGTAGCCACCTCAAACGATCACAATGTCCCAACTGAAGCGGGTCCAGTCTAGATTCGGTCGACCTGACATGCTCATACTCTCGTCCCCTATTGTAACGTGTTGTGCACTCTGTGCTAACGTTGCTCTTTCAGCGGCAATCGTAGTTAGAGCCAACAGTACACCTACTCTTTTATATCAAGCCGGTAGCATTAGCATTGACAGCTAGTGACGAGCTTTCGATACGTGCTGTTTTAGCATGACAAAATCCTTGAATTACTGACTCCGTGGACCTGCATTCCTATTAGAAAAACATACATAATCATCACGTCACTAAAGCACGCTTAGGTCTATTTCTTGTCCCATACGAGCTGGCCATATTATCACTCTTACACTTGTTTACAAATACATCCAAAGACGAAGTGTAGTGTATAGTGTAGTAAGACTTCGGCTCGTTGACGTCAAAGATAAAATGTAAATAAACTCTCTTCAAGGCGAGTGTATTAACTTTGCCTTCTTCAAGCCACCACACACCTGATACACGCTTGCAAAACAATTACACCGGACATAACCCTCCTCTTTGTGCAGAAAATACCACGTTTGATTGAGCTCCGGGGTTCTAGTGAAGTGCACCTTCATCAGTATCATTTGCGTTTCTGGACGAGTGTCAGATGTGTAGGGCACTAACGCTATAGTAAGGCAAAGCCCGCACGACACGACCCACTGCTTGCGCGCTGCCCTCGCGTAACACCAACGGCAAATCTGGATGAATGTACTCCGGCCAGTACATGAACTCGAAGCGACATATCGTTGACACAGGTACGGGTACCGATGGCGGCGGCGTCATCGAGACGTCCCGTACGGCGCTTTTGGATATTCCCAACCGAATAACCTTTGCCATCTGACGTACGTGGCCTGTGTGAATGACCGCTTGAAAATTCTCCCGAAACGTACGCGCGTCTGGCAGAAAATGTACTTCTGCATCAAATTGGCGCGTGGCTAATGGTCGAACGCTCGGATGCACGAGTATGGTACCTTTTCGGATGCAGTGAGCCGGCTGTGCGGTAGAGAGGAAGCATATGAGCACAGCACCCGTATCTCCTGCACTTAGACTTTGTGCAGCCTTGTGCCGCACTTCAATGCTTCCAACTGCTACATCGCAGAACTGTCCATCAGTGTCGGGTCCGAGCAACATGCGCTCCCCTACGCAAAAGGTTCCAGCCCGTACGAGTCCAGTCACAACTGTACCCAAATCTTCGATATCGTACGCTTGGCTAACTTGGAACTCGGCAGGCGTCTTAGCCGACCACACGTGCTTGGGCTCAAGCACGGATAAGTAAGCTTGCAAAACGTCCAGACCACTACCAATCATGTTGGAAACCTGGAACACCGGCACAATCGACGCCGAGGCAAGCTTCAGCAAATCCGTTCTGACATCCGACAAACTGCTCGTGCTTCTTGGTGCCACTACCACTCGCTGAGACGGACAAATGGCCTTCAGCAATTGAACAACTTCAACCAGCACTTGTTGTATCCGTTCGCCTACCACTTGGTCCGTCTTCGTTATTACCACAAAAATCGCGACGTTCAAAGCAGCAGCAATCTTGACATGCTCGCGCGTCATATCTCGAACACCTCGCACAGCATCAATTACCAGCATCGCGTAGTCGGAAAAATGGCTGGCCAGACCTGAAGCTGTGCTCTTGAGGTATTTCTTGTGTCCTGCTAGATCACTGAGCGTAATTAACCTGTCCTGCCTCCTGGCTGCTTGGCTTTCCACCTCCTCTTTATCGTTGTCCCCAAAATCGCACGTATCAAACTTGTCCATGCAGCGAAAGGTTCCGTCTGCAGCCACAGCAATTGTGTGTTCACTCACGCTGGATGTGCAGCCGTTCTCCAGCTCATGGCGGTGGCGACACACCTGCATTCGAGCCAGTCCGGCGCCGTCATCTAGACAGCCGCTCAGCAGCACTCCTACCAGTGTCGACTTGCCGCTCTCAAAATCCCCAATCACTGGTACTAAGCATGAACAAGAGCAGATCATAGTCAGTGTCGGAGAAAACCACTGTCGCCCGCGATAACATCTACATATGTCGCTATCTTTTTCTAACCATCTCTATCTAATTATGTGTATATATGTAAATAAGTATGTTTAAAACGTACCACGTAGCCGTTTCGTCGCGTTATGTTCAAGAACTCTTGTGATCTGGATCCGCACGGCCATCAAACCAGCTTCTTGACCATCTCGGAACCTCGACAGCGACATTTTAGCACGCACTACATGGCACATTCTGAAAAATCACAAGTCAAGGGCGTTAGGCAATGGCTACAAAGCAGCTATGTTTTTTTCTCCTTCTTCTGTCATATCTCCCCCAACAACCATATCTCCTAGATAATACTCGATATTCTATCGTACGATAAGTATAGTCTCTCTATCCGTACCGAGCTAAAGCTTTTAAGGAATGCAACAAAGCAGTCTCGGATAGACCAAGCACCACGCCATCATCCCGTACGCCAAGCTCATAGAAAGCGGCACCACCGCCTTCGTTCAGGCGCCAGTTCATCTGCGTCGTGAGTTGACGCAGGCGGTCGGGCGTTAGTTCCAGTAGCTGCTGCTTGTACTCGACGTTCCCTTCCTCCACTTCCTCAGGCAACCGCTCTGATTCCGTGTCATTAGAAGGAGGAGCAGGGCGTCGAAATCTAGCACGCACTTGGCGGCGGAGGGCCGCGACCCCCACATCACCTTGTAGGAGGTCTGCCATGGCTAAATACCCCGTCTAAGGCGATACATAAACTTTTCTAAACACAGTCTCTGCTTAAACTGATTTTACGCTGGACATTATCGAGATATGTTATTGCGAGCCCGACTATAAATAACGCGGTTAGGTGTACCTTTCACGTACTGAGTGCGATCTAGCCTGTCCCCTTTTCATGGGTATATAGGCATAACCGAAGTCACTCTTTGGCTAGGTCACTATTGTGACGCACCCACGTGATTGGCTTAAAATCGACCAAAGGTGAATATGAGCCCACAAGCAAATGCTCGACGCTCAGAGGCAAAGGCTGATCGCGTTGCATGAGTATACTTCTGGATTAATTTAGACATTAACAGCATCATACTCCTCCTTCAGTGACTGCTGCTATATAGTGTTTTGCAGCTTGATTCAGTTCTCCGAACTGGATGATCAAGGGGCGAGCTCCAGAGCTTGCTCCCCTATCTTAGTTTCTCTAAACTGTCTCATGAACATTTGTAGAACTTTTTGTCAAGCAACATCAAATTGAGGGACAAGACAAGGACATCTCTAATGTAGAAACACTTGAATGCACTGCTACAAGCGCGACGTATCGCTAGACATTTCAACCTATCAAAAAGATTGTAGTCGTTGCTGGTTCCTATTCAAAACTCGTAGTTTTCGAAGTGCGGTGCAGACGCAGCACATTGCAATTAGACGATTTATACCAAACACAGGAGGGTGGGTACAGGTTGAATTTGATTGACGCTGCGGTTAGACTTTACTCTACTTTATCGGGCAGCTGAGTCGACTAACCCTTAAGAATTCCTCAACTCGTCGCAGCACTAGAATACAGAGAGGGTCGCTCGTGGCGTAGCTAGATGGGCGAGCAAATGGCGGATAAATAGTGAGACCGTCATCGAGTGAATGGGGCACTCGCAGTTGACAGCTAAAGATACTGCACAAGATACGACGCCTGCGACGCCTGCAATTGACAGCGGTTGCGACACGAAGTGATGTGACATCACTTTGTGTGGACATAATCGGAGCGCACAACAAGAGATGGATTAACACTTGCACCGAAAGGATGGGTTCCCACGCAAAGGATCGAGGCTATGAAGGAGTCTTTCAATAAGCACGTTTCTTACACATATATAAGAGACGACGCGTTCGCCTTCGGAAGGTTTAGATGTGCTTGCAAAACTATGTGAGAAACTACAAGTCTGTGGGTTGAGCGCGTCCTAAGTCAATATAGTATACTACTACCTTGAAGATAGGGCTCTGCACATGCCTCAAGACCGAAATACAACGGCGGATGGCCCCTAAAGGTTTGCGGATCGGTAATAGTACTACTGAATTTACAAGTGGACGAAGAAATAGTATATATGACCAAGGGCTAGTTTGGAATCGATGTATGATGCGCGAAAGTGAAAACGCCAGCGAGTACGTCCCGCGAATCCTACCAACCGTCCTAGTCCGTGCTTACGGAAATGTGTACGCCCATCGAACTGGAAACAATATGCATGCGTATGGAATTAATATGATTTCCTTAAGAAGAGGGGAAGTACACTCTGGCGGGCAATCCATATATCTGCCACCACGACTGGCAAATACTGAGGCACACGAAACAAATTACAGCGAAGATGCAATTTTTGAATTCGTACACCCGCATCATGCGTGAGGTCAGGCTTATGCTAGTTCAACCCGATGCATCGGTACAAGCTTACAATCGGTGGCGATCTTTGTATGCACATATGCACGCCGTGGATATAATATTCTCTTTTGCTAACCAACTCTCCCTCGTTCAGCAGCTTACACACCATCGTATGTTAACAAGTACGCTAACGAGGAAGTATAGGCTCGGTCATGTCGATCTGTTTCACTCGTCCAATGTGGCGAATTACTGTCTCCACTCTTATTCGAGCCGCAAATAACAACTACTGTAGTTCCTCCATATACCTCTGGGCATATCTTAGTACCTGCAGCACATTAACATATCTGATGGGCTGCATTAAGAAGATGACATAAGATACCTAATCGATTGAAAAGTTCACCTTGCCGCACCCGTCAGTAGAGTTATTTTGCATCAATTAACATTCTACTTCTGTGTCCTTCACGATCCGTATCGCGTTGTTGCAATCTAGCTTCCACTTTCGCTGTCTTCTTTTTCGATAATCAGTGTTGATATTCTATAGTTAAATATTGTTCAGGTTTAGAATCCTACAGTGCACCAAAGGTCCTTCCGCGATCAATTCAGTTTCTCCGCATCCCACTGTTCTATTCACCTCCGTGCATTTTAACGTTTTGTAAAGTCCTTGGTACGTAATGATGCTTTCTCGTGCCTGGAAGTACGTCGCGTTCTTAGGTGATTTCACATAATTCTTGTTCACCGATCTTGTTGAATCGATTAAAAACACGCCGGTCACGGCCTAGGCCTAAATCAATTGTAGGCGCTAACGCTTATCGTCCTTGACCCGAGATATCCCCGACCGGGTGATCGGCAACGAATATCTTCAGCATAGCAGGTACAGTTTTTCATGTTTACCGTTTTCGCATGCATGTTGTGAAACTTGTGCAGCACTTTGCCGCTGGAGATTCACGTCGTGCTGCAGTAAACGAAGTCAGGCTGTCTTTTCGTGAGGTTCATGGGGCCCTATTTGCAGCGAACATACCCATTCAGTTAGAACGGCTGATGCGCGTTTTACCCCTTCGGCAATGATCTAAGCATTGCTTTCTTTCAGATAGTCCAACTTGCTTCATTTTCAGGCTCCAACTGGACCCGTTCTCACGGCGCAAATCGAGATTTTAGCGTGGTCTGAGCCACTACAATGATGGGGCTTCAAGCCACTTCTTTTCGTATGAAATTAACTCAAGTACATTTTGGGCGATGTGTGCTACAGCAAAAACATACTGTCTAAAGTGATTGCGAGACCGAGGGGCGAACCATTTTTCAGAACCTACTTCTAACTGTGTGTCTGTCTTTAAGGCTAGATGAGCATACATTTCGTACTAAGTGCAATGTAGCATATCATAGATGAACCTATGTGCTGGCTCATGCTTATCCTAAGCATATAAAGACACATTCATAAACATCTAACACAACACCGGGCTTCTAACATGTGCGGAATTCGTGTTTTTTTGTCGGCCACATAACCCCTACCGGGCACAAAAATAGTTCGTGCTCGGGTTTTTTTTCGGCGAAATCCAGTAGACGCTATCATTTAGACTATAGATGCGCGTTTGTGCTTATTTATACGCGTGTGTACGTGCATTAGTTCAGTAACAAGGTTCAAATTTGGCGCGGACATCCGCTCGAACATTTTTAATCGTTGTTAGATTCACAAATTAGACACATAAGATTTATAGCCTGGGTGAGTAACGTGCAGGACAACATAATCTGTAGCGCCTCAAAAATAGATATCGCGCACTCATACATCACACATTTTGGTACACGTCATATACTGTGCTTTTCTGTCCGATTGGAAGAGCTGTTAGGCATTGCGTAAAGATTTGGCTGCACGGAATTTCCTGCTACAGTCAGCTCCCTCTATAACATTCCTGTTTGTCCACCCCCAATTTGGATCTTATAGAGGGAGGACGATATAGAGGGAGCTGACTGTACCGCAAAATGGGCGCGCAAATTTGTGCGTGCTCTGATCCTGTTTCTATGAACAAGGAGAGAGCCTAAAAGGTCATTGCAGAACAATCACGATTCTTTTAAGCTCTCAGGGTGAGTATGCTATGTCGAGCATCACTCCGTGGTAATCTAGTTTTTTGCCAAGCTGTAGGTACTAGAATTATAGTGCATGTGCAAAAAGACAAACAGACTGCCTTGTGCTTGGAAAGTAGCAGTTCGTAACCGACACAGTGGCGTCTTTGGAGACCATGATCGTAACTTTGCTTAAGTGCAGCGTCATCACCCGTGGAGAATGAGCTTAGGATCAGTACATTCTCATGGTAACATGTCAAGAGCAAACTGCACTTTTTGTAAATATGCAGAGGCGTTTTCGTGCCAAAGAAAGTCGCTCGCGGACGAAGCGGTTGCTACAACGATCAAAACGTGGACATCGTGTAGCATGCCGACTCAACAAATAGAGTTCCGTTTAGATAATAATGAAAACTACCGCTTTTGTGTGAATGATGGGATTCTTTTGCACAGACGATGATTGGGTTTCGAGATTCTCTTTACAGGAATACGACGCATGCTCAATGTGATGATAGTCACGTTGTACACAAACTTTACCAGCACTTGATGCAACATGGTGAAGAGTAACCCGACTGATTTCGAGGCAGTTTACAATGTACTATACGACAGTGGCGATTTCATCTCATTTATCACAGGTTTATTTCTTTGGCCTCAGCAGTAACACAATGTCAATAGTGTCGCAAAAGAATTACTTGCTATCACTGTTGAATGTTCCGGCCAGTAAGCTACCATGTAATCGGCGTTATATATGAAAAATTTCAATGCAAAGATCCGACGATGATATAAATTTAATGGACGCAGAGTTTGCTGGTCATCATCTCGGTCTTCGAGGGTAAATAATGTTGTTGGACATGAAAGGTCACGCGCTACCACTACATATATGCGCTGAGACAAGTCTACGAAGTAGGATTTTGTTACGTATAGCGAAATTGAGCGTTTGCAAGTGACATAAACGCACGAATTCATTACAAAGTTAGAGACTGGAGAATATATTAGACGTTTAAAACATGCATTACGAACTTCTGGGACCGTAAACTGCCTCCTTTAAGAGCACTACGTTTCTACTTAGATTCAGGCTATGTCGAAACCTTCCTTCCGAGTACATTTTAAACTTACCCATAATCAAACCCGTCTCCGCTGTATCCTCCCATTGCATTTTACTAACCAGGTTTTGTAAAGTTATTCCTCTTTTTTCCCATGCCTGAAATAGTAGAAGCAATATCTGATCAGCACACATCGAGAGTCCCTCCGTCTCCTGCGCTTTCATTACCAGCAAGGCAAATTTTGCGTCACCGCCGAATCCCTCGATAACTGTGGTCATTAAATCACACCGGCGACCGTTTTGATTCGTTAAACCGAATTTTTCAATGTATTCGCTCAGCGTTCTCAGCTTGTGAGGATGCTCGGTGAACAGCTCGAACTTGTCTTTAGCCATCTCGAGTCGCTCAAAAATATCTATAGGAGACTTTTCACTTGCCTCCCACATCTCAAACTGTTGTCCCTGCAGCTCCTTCGCCTTGACAATTGTAACGGGATCGACAAATGCTGTGTCCATAATCATTGAAAACTTGCTCTCACCACCAAATCCTGTCGTCAACGTATCGAAATAGTCTTTTGTATCGAGCACAACGCCGTTTCGCAGCTTGATGTAGTCTTGCAGCACATCAAGTTCCGGTTTGATCATGAAATGGTGCAAAAACTTAGTATCCGTAAAGTCCAGGAACGTAAAAACCTCGAGAAAGGATTTGGGTCTAATATCACTATTCCACTCGTTCATCAACTTGTCCAGCAGCAAATTCGCATTCGTCGCACCAACACCGTGTTTACTTTGTTTGGCACGAACAAGTACTTTCACCATGAGCGTGTCCGTGAACTGAAGTACAAGCGTCCGGATTAGCGACATATTTTTACTCTCGAAGTAGCGATCCAATGCTAGTATGTCGGATCTGCACAGTATGGCAAGAGCTATCTCCTCAAGCGAATCCTTCGGTTGAAGGTGTTCCCGCATCTTCATCAAAATGTCGCTCGGATCTACGTTATCGTTCTGCCATTTCCGTAGCTGGTCACTTTTAAGGTGCAGTCGACTCGTCAGCGCAATGACCAATTCTTTCAACTTCCCCCTCTCTTCACCGTCCTGTTCCCCTTGGAAGCTGATCAATGCCTTTGAAGAAGTGTCTTCGCTTTGGTTGTCGACAGAGGAATGGACGGTACTTGGATGGTGGAACGCCGTCGTCCCAGGATCCGCAGCTTCCCGAGTTCCTTTGGTGCGTGTCAAGAGGGCGAAGGTAGCCAGGAGTGCGCGAGAGCAGAAGGGCATGGTCGATGACAAATTAGCGTAAAGAGGTGAAATTGCGCAGAAGCTGAGGACTGGCGTCAAGATTTAGCTCGAGTAGCAGCTGCAGTATCCGGAGACAGTGTGCGGCGGAGAAAGCAAATCTCCACTTCCCAATCGGCAGTCAGCTGCAACAACGGACAGAGACGAGACCCTCCGGGAAGCCATAAAACTGGTCCCCTTGCCTTGGGCGGGAAGTCCTTCATAGTGGGGCCAAGGTAAAAAGGGGGAGGGGTTCTCCTCGCTGCGTGCGCTACGGGAGGCAGCGCAGCGTGCGGCTCGAGAGGGAAGCGGTCCACAGGATACCTAGTGCAGGGCACGTCGATGATGGATCGAATCACCCTGCAAAACGAAGAAGTTCCTACCCTTCGCGGTCTGGCTGCAACTCGCCGACACGTTCGCTGAGCATGAGCCCGGTCCCACGAAGAGAACTTCCCCAAGACTGTGACGACCGTTGAGATCCAGTACCGGTTGTTTATCTACAGTAGCACCGAGCTAGATACTCTTCGTTTAGTGGTGCGTCTGGGCACATTTGAGCACGTTGTGAGTCCGAGCCGTCCTGAAGAGCAAGAAGTCGACTACGAGGTGATGGCCAGGGGTTACGTCAAGATGGCTCGCTGGGACTACCGCAGTGGTAACAGGACTCCTAGTCAAGCGTTTTCTGTCCCCTGAATCAAATTGCTCCGAGCGCGAGAGCAGCCCCGCCATCCGGTAGAGTGCACACAAGAATCTAACCCCGGACTTGGTCAACGGACGGTTTCCACGGGCCCTTTTGGGAGTGCCCCGCCGTGACGCCCGACGTCCTGAGCCAGCAGATTGAGAAAGCTAGGAGTAGTAAGACTGTGTCATGGTAGATGACACGAGGTGGTTACCACACAAGTAGACATCTTAGTAGTGATAAGTAGCTATAATTGACAGTCTGAGCCTCTACAACATGAACGTGTCGTTCGTCATTGCTCAGATGTCACTGTCGTGCTATAATCAGTACAGTTGATGGCTAAGCTGCATATTCGTCGTTAAGCTATACAGTAATATCCATTTTATGATCGGCTCGTCGCTTGAGTCTAGTCTAATTACAGCTGTTTATTAGGAAATATTTGGCTCGAAGAAGAGTAAGGACGTAATCGGTGTGTGTTGTGCCTTCCATGTGCCAATGAAAGGGTAAGCCACTGTTCTGCACAACCCTAACATATTTAAGTGGAGCCAGTAATTGAATGTCAAACAGCAAGCTTTCTTCGTACGATAATATACCTGTTCAATCAGATAGCCTTGAGCCCCACACCATGTATTATTTGGCATAGGTTATCAGCTAAGTTTTGAAGCTGCAGCGTTTATCGCGGTCTATATGCCGTGTCCGAGACCATAAAAATTGCGAGCAATTTATCGAGAATATCAGCTTAGACAGTAGTCTTTCAGGTAGGTTCTGCTGAACCACACATCGCTCAGAATGCTCTTGAGTTGACTATGTTCAATTTGAAGTGGCTCGAAGCTTCACTACGAGTAGCTCTGTCCACGCTAAAATCTTGATTTGCGCCGGGAGGACGGTCCAGGTGAAGCCTCAACCGGAGCAAATTGGACAATTTGAATGAGAGCGAACTTTATATGAGTTAATATTAGTACGGACGCAATCGCAGAGAAAATACTACGGCCCTTCATTTCGCACTTATGCTAATATCCCTGCCAGGCTCGGATTACCACATCCTTCAAAAATGACAGCTCCGTTAGCTTCGATTCTATTACGATCACAGCGTTGTCCAATCGAAATCAAAACCTAGTGTGATGTTCTTCTTGTCCACCATATCTCTACGGTCCTGACTTCCGTGTGACTAATTATATTCGCATCAATCATGTTGATAAAAGAAGTAATTGCGACTGCTCACAGTGTATGTATGGGACCGCTTGGCACCCTCAAAGGTGGTTCTTATCATTGCTTTGTGCGGCGATCTCAGGTGCTGCATTCAGTTCATGATACACCTCAAACACAACAAGTTGTATGTCACGCTTCATAGCCTTTGACATCGGACACATGAACATCACATGCATGATGACAATGATCACTCCTTACCAAAATCGAAGGAGTGCGTCACCCGTTAGCCACTAATTTAACAAGAAGTATGCTCGAAGAATGCTCAACAGCTGTAATACAAAAGTTTAACTCATTGTAAATTTTAAAAGTAAACATAACATCATCGGTCGCACCAGAAAACTGGAAGCAAGACCACATATGTATTAAAAATTTGCTCGGCCACTGGCAATTACGATCGATTGCATGCGGTCTGGACGAAGAGATAGCGTGCGCCTTAGGGCTAATTGAAAAATATCGCTTGCAACCGTATAGCCACTGCTTTACGTGGGGTGCAGCAGCTAGTAAGAGAGGTCTACAGTGGTGCACAGGATGTATATGCACAACTAGAGCGGTTTCTATGATCTTCCTAGGAGGGACTTGCCGTATAAGCACGACGATCGATTCGTTTGTTCCTTGAAGTGTGAATTGCCTTTTTGCAGGCCGTCGGTTAGCTATGTAGCTTTTCCATATAGTACACAAATGTCATGTACAGCTATTAATGTCCATGATCATGATCACATCTGCTTCAGGTACAAGATCTCATCCTATAACAACTCGCAGTGTTTAGGCTTGGAACACCTATAGCGCAACCTTGCTTCCCCATAAATTTCGGATGTTTGGCGTGTTCCTGCAGCCATTTGCAAGCGAACCAATATGTGGGCAGAGGCATCAGTGGAACGCAAGACTCTAGTTTGAGCCGCAGTCATACGGTCATTGCGAACAAACGCTTCCATTATACATGTACTTCGATTGCCCGATGCAAATGCTCATCTCAAGCGTGGTCTATGACGCTGGTCAGCGTCGACTCAGACGAAGCCTGGAATCTAAGAAGAGAGAGACATCTGTGCGGCAAGTGTTGTTGGCTTACCGCCACAGAAGTAATACACCAGCAGGTAAAAGCTCGATATTACAGCCAAACGAAAGTGTTGCATGTTTACTACCTCCACTTGTCGGTTGTGCGATGACTAGCTTGTTAAAACAGCAACTAAAAAGACACGGGTTAACTAGCCACATATTAATACAGAGTGCGACTGTAAATTGATTATCGTACACCTCCGTTTGCTGCACAAGATGCTCAACCACTGTCCATTTGGTAATACATTGCCACACAACTTACACTAAAGGCTGGTTCAGTGATAGTATAGTAGGAAGCTTAGGTTTACCTAGAAAGGCTGTATGCCGGTAGCAAGTCAACACAGGCCCCTATTTCATACTCACAATGTATCTAGTCAGACTGACAACTGCACACAACTATGGTACGCGCATTTAGTAGGTCCAAACTGGATGGCCTTGATCTTAATTGGTGACTGTGCGTCGCAGACGTCTTTCATTACAGGTAATGCAGATGCAGCGGCCGTCAACAATCGGACAGGACACGGCCTTCGAATGATGCACTTCCCCTTTATGGTAGTGACAAAACTCCTTGTCACACGAACAGCAGTAGTGCAGGATACGCCTATCAAGTGTCGCAGTGAACGGCACTTTCTTCTTGTAACGAGGATCATGGCATACGTGGCATTGGTTGCACACTGCGCGACCCTCTGCTGAAAGGTGCTGAGGTCTGAGCTTACCCTTGAGTTCCGGGATCGGTACCATGTACGTGGACCGACTAGAGCTTGTGACTAATCCAAACTGGTTCGTCGCTTGAACAACAAACTTGTACGTCTCCCCGTGAGAAAGCTTTTCGACCGTCACCGTAGTTGGTAGCGGTACAGCAAGAAGTCTTGTACACTTTTCATCTTCTGTCTTCGTGCGTGTCCAACGGACCGTGTAGCAAACAATTGGAACACCATTGTCCACGGGCTTTTCCCACGATATTCGAGCAACTGCATTTCCCACGGTTGCTTGGGTAGACTCCATTTCAACTGTTACACGCGTAGGCATGTTCGGTGGCAACCGGCGTAGGAGGCGAAGCAGCAAGTCAGCATCACCGTAGATAATGCCACGGATAGGTAGCATCACCACTAAGAGAATAATGATTGCGTCATCCAGCCACCAAAAGTATATCTTTAGCAAGCTCCACGTGCTGATTCGGTGGTCACAGCCGTCATCTGAGTCCACGTGCTTGGCATTCTCCATATGACTAGTCTCTTTGGCCAATTCGCGCTTGTGTCTACCCTGGGAAGACAGCGGGTGTACCGATTGAGATTTGCCCATACTTGGCAACAGGGAACGTGATGAGTCGAAAGTCAAAGCGTCTGGTAATGCAGAACCACTTGTATCTGCATCATCACAGTGTATATATGTGCGCGGGCTGCGGCCATAAGAATTCCACGTCGTGAGACGGTAAACCATATAGCGATCATATTTCACAACATCTGTAACCTCCGTGTCAGCTCCAGTAAATACGAGCTCCCAGATCGATTCTCCAGGACTTCGACGTTGCAACTGATAGCGCTGTGGCGTGTTCTCGGCTGGTACCCACGCAATCTGTAGCACCACATTCTCCTGCGCAACTGGTGTATCACCTGTCGTGCAGACACTCGATGCAACAGCTTTCGGCTTGCGTCCCATGCCAAGATACTTCATCTGCAAGAACATTGCCAGTTGATGACGATGGAGTTCCCTATGCACGCCAATCTCTTGCATTCTTGCTCCATCGTTGGCCATTAGCAAAGGGAAAGTGTACCCGGAAATAGAGTTGGCTCGAAAAATCTCACTATACTGCGGCAGTTGCACAGCGTAGGCCACCCAATCTGCCACTTCATCCACAGTCATTTCCGCCCCCACGCTCTCCCATCGCTCATCAAGCTCTTTCCACGAAACAATGTCGTCCTTATCACGGTCCAGCTTTTTTAGTGCCGCGTCTACGTCCTGGTCACTCTGTGCATTCTTTTGCAGCTCGAACACGTCCAAGCCACCGCTGTCGTCCGTGTCCAAATGGTCGTGCAGCTTGTCTTTGATCTGTTGGATCTCGAGGCGTCCTACATGTCCGTCATTGTCAAAGTCCGCCAGCAAGCTTTCTACGGGAGAATAATGTCACGATAAACTCTAGTGTTAGCACTGTAGACCATATCGAGCACGCAAGCGGTACCATGCAGCACTGTAAAGCAGTTGTTGCCCATTTTAATAACGATACAAACAAATTGGGGGACGGGGGACCAATCATTTTGTGTGCGGGGTAAATACGTGACGGCCTCGATTCGAAACTTACCAACTTCCGGTTCTTGACTTTGTATGCTTTCCTGCTTTAATACTGGCCCTTTGCGCATATCGTCGACATTGGCAGTACTGTCTCCTATTGCCGCTGCAATGTCCGTGGTTTCGCCGGCGTTTGATTCTATTATACGAATAAATGACGTTAAATCAAGGAGATAACACCGATCGGGTTTTAACAAAAGCGTAACGAGGTTTTTACCATGATTACAAGGCGCGACGGCGTCCACTATTGTCGATAGTAGTAACAGCGTGATGACTGTCACGGTCACGAGAGGCCATAAAGGAGACCGCCCGTGACGAATATTGCGTCTCAGGCGCCAAGAAACACGAGGATTGGACAGTGGGAGCCACATCGCACACAAAGTGGAATGTTGCTGGCGGCTGGCTGGCCCGCCTCCGCCAGTTTGATGAGTTATACTGAAAACAAAACGAGATGCAAAAAATGCTAGAGCGATGAGCGCCTCGGGATACAGTCACGGACTTATCTCCCTGATGGGGACCAAAATTCCTTCGACACGTGGCACGATTCTATCGTTTTTATAGTCTAATTTGTTCGTTTTCGATGCGACTGTGGAGAATACACGTCACATATGGGTATATTAGATGGAGGTGTTTTTCTTCTACTCTCTGTTCAACTACGATAGTGGCTTACTGTTCTGCGTAAACTCGACGAGGAGCTGCGTGTGTCAGCCCTTCACAGTTTGTACCGTAGCCAATCAGGTTATTGTGAAAATAAAAATGCAAAACAGTGGAAGATAAAATACGTTGCGGGACACTTCTGCTAGGGCAACTATTTCAATAAATGAATACACTTCAGCTACTAAGCCGGTCTGAGACATCCCACTTGCAGTTCTAAAGACGAGACACGGATATCACAACCATGTTAACAAGCTCGAGGAAAACGATAAGCTATCGTTTACGTTTAATAAGTAGCCAAGAAATAGATTGCTGAAATACGTCAAGCCGCGCACCAGTTTGTATTCTACGAGACAATTGCCAAGGAATAAGGCGCCATGATTTCGATAGAATCATACTAATTTTGCGACAGTAAACGACCGCACAACACCCTCACGGTGAACGATTTAGTGTGCAGATTAAGTTTATGAACGGCGTGAAGCCTTCATAAACTTAAAGCTGTACAACAAATTTCGGTCACACTCTACTTGCACGCTGATTTGCTGCGGAACCTCATACCTGGCACCATACATTGTAAGCGAAGCTGGCACGCAACAAATGTTGTATCAATTACGCTGGTGCATACGTAGGCGCTAAATCTGGTGGAGATTACAGATCAATCCATCGAGGCTGTTCTCATATGTCAGAAACTGCTATCCCATTTTGAGAAGACCGGCATTTTTCGCTAAGATACGACTAGGCTGATCCGTATCGCAAGGTATTAATCGTACCGAGTAAAAGGTAAAGAGGATAGGTAGTTTTTGCACTAGTCACATTATATAAGACAGCGATTCATATGCATGTACACAACAACGAAAGCGTAGTCTTGTAATCCTCCTTGACCGAAGAACGGCTTTGAAGAAAGTACCGACGTATGCGAATGACGAAATAGAAATACTAAAGACTGACTCGCAATGGATTCTAGCATTCAACAACGATTGGAAAGAAGTATCACAGGTAAGTGATAGGGATCGACAATAAGCTCCCCTGATTGCTTTCCATACAACTAATTAATTCGACCAATTGGTGCAAAGACATCGGAGTACATCTGCCTTGCAAACCATAGTTGTCCTTAATTCAATCACAGCACGAGCAACTGCATTGCTGCAATCCCGAAGGGTAAGCTATTTGTGACTGTGCGTAAGGTGAGTGTCAAACTTTTTAAATCGTACTTATCTGTCTGTGTGTCTGTTTGTGTGTGTAAATAACATAGGTGTACCTTACACATAGCATGTCCCCTTCTCATAGGTATACAGTCGTCCCTCATATAAGAACCTATATCGAGAGTTAAATTTCTGTTTAAGGAAACCCGTGCCCGCACCAAGCTGCGTCACTTCGTTTTTGTATGTTGACTCTATATAAGAGACTTAAGAAATAGGGTACTAAAACAGCGCGCACCCACCACCAGTTTCCCCTCTATATTGGACTTGCCACAGTCTCGCATTGCCTGCCATTTTGCACATTCGCTTCCGTTCCACCTTAAACATGTCGACAAAGCGAACGATTCTGAGGATGGAGCAAAAGTGTCAGGTGTGCGTGCACATCACACGCACACCAGGCATAAAACTGGCTCAAACACAAGACTAGGTCAGAGAAAAACTCGGCCTTCGGATCTCCACAACGGCAGCAGAACAGATTCGTCAGGCACCAGCCAACACGTTCCTTTCTACGGGCAGGAAGCGCAATCGAAAGGTGCTTTTCCAGCGTTTGAGGCTGCGTTCCTCGCATTCTATCGTCTCAATGAAGGCAAAGCGATTCTCACAGACGAGCTACTACTAAAAGAAGGTCGCTTAATCCGAGACGCTCAAAGAATAAGCGAGAACGGCCTGCGGCTTTCGAATGGGTGGCTGCACAAATTTAAGGGTTCGACACGGCATACAGCAGCATGTGGTTCACGGCGAGGCAGACTCAGTTGATTGCGCTCAACTAGCAGTGAATCGAATGGATCTTAAAGAGCTGATTGGACAATATTCACCACGCGATATATTCAATTTTGACGAATCAGCTCTCTTCTATCGCTACCTCCAACAAGACACTGATAACGGTCAAGCGGTACGGAATGGAAGTCAGAGGAAGATCGTATCACAGTCTCAATGTGCTGCAACATGACCGGCACCGAGAAGATGGATCTCATTGTCATAGGCAAGTCGAAGCAACCACGATATTTCGCAAAGCCAACACCAAGCAAATGGAGTTTTTGTGCTTCAACAACCAGACTGCGTGGCAAACCAGGTCAACGTTTGCTGAGTGGCTCCGGCATTTCGATTCCAAGATGCACGGGAAGCGAGTGCTTCTCCTACTGGACAACGCGTCGTGTCACTATGGTACCGCTGAATGCTATAATGTCAAGCTGGAATTCCTGCCGCCAAACATGATAGCACATTTGCAACAGTTCGGCGCAGGTAAGTCTGAATGGATGTTCTCTTGACCAGCAATTTATCACGTGTTTTTTTTCTGGTAAGGGTTATTCGGTCATTTAAAGCGCAGTATCGAAAGAAATTTGTTCGATGGCTCCTGGATGCAATCCACACCAGAATCGACAGAAAGTTGAATATCCTGGAGGCTGTGCGCTTCGCTGTTTCAAGCTGGAACGAGGTACCCGAGCAAATGATTAGAAACTGCTAGAGCAGGTGATTAGCAACTGCTGGAGCAAGTGTGTTATCGTGGGGGCGGTAACGATAGCCGATCTCATCCAGTTAAGCGACTACAACAGACGCATCGATCGATCTGTTGAGGACGAGCTGACCAATATCATGGAAGGTTTGACTTGCGGCGTCAGTGTCGGCGAGTACATAGGTACGGATGACGACGAGCCGATCAAGTGCGACTCAGACAAGATAGAGCATGAGGCGATTGAGAATGACAATGATGGTGACAGTTCCGATGAGGTGACTTTTGGGCCATCCGAAGCTCTAGACTGTTGTCTCCGTCTGTCATCATTTCTTTCGCTACAGCACGACAGTGACGAATTGACCAAGAATCTGGCAAGTATCACCGAGCACGTTAGAAAGCAGTGATAGATGCAAAAGACTCAGTGTACCATGGATGCACCTCTTAGAACGGGTTCAGATTGACCCTTCATATAAGAGCGTTTTATATAAGGAACGAGGCAAACACGCCACACATTTTGGTCCGCTATATGGTGGGAAGACTGTATAGGCGTATTCGAAGTCACTTTTTGGGGAGGTCACTAATTGCGACCGCATAGGGAGTGGAAGTTATACACGCACCTATGTCTGCACTTGGTTGGCTCTAAAGTGACCTAGAATGAGCAGAGAGCTAGCAAGCAAATTCTCCGCAATTAGAGGCAGTGAAAATCCTGCACCATATCGACGCGGTCAATGCGTTCATGTTGTAACAAAATCTCGAAGTCTACAGCAGTCTCCGAATTGATCTCGACCATTACCAAACAGTAAATATGAATTTTATATCATCCGTTATCCTTAGTAAATAGCACAGTAGTGTATGGCCTATCGATGAAAGATGAATCTCCCTCATATAAATTTCCCTTTTTCACTATTAAGTTCTATTTCGGCGGCGGCAACTTGTTGATAAAGACGTTACCGAGCAGGATCATTCTCCATCTTCCTTTTCTCATATTCGTATCATAAGAAAATCTTATTTGTCAACAAAAAACTTTAACAGGCAAAAATTATTAGCGCTTTCATATTTTAACACACAACCTATCCCCTAGCCGCTATTCGTTAAAAAGTTTACGTGAATATACAGAATTCGATTCATTTCTCTCAACTGAATTACTAATGTCAAAGGGCGAGCTTTGGAGCTCGTTCTCCTATGCTTTCGTGCATCATTCGTGTCAGTGACGCCATAATTGTATGCCTGCATATACTAGTAAGCGCTTTTGTCAATTGCTAAAATGACAGAGTATATGTAAGAGCTTTACTTGTATGGATTTTACTGATGTTTGGTTGCCCGACAATCGAAGTGCTGTAGAAGCAGCTGTTATTTATAGGGGGGAATAGAGACTGACTAGGTAGGCACCCCCATATTACTGCGTGGACCCCTTTGAATATAACATATAGTATTTTCTTACTAAACCGGTGCGCTAGGTTGGATAAAAAAATAAGGGATCATATCACAGTGCAATACAGAATGTAAGACCATCCTCCACTCCTCCTCACCTCACCACACCAGACCTCGCGCTCTTTATATACAAGTTATTGTAACCTTACCTTAATTTGACTTGGCTTCATGCTGATCTCTTGTTTCATTTGCATTCAAGAGTAAAACCATTACTCACCATGCCTCATCTGCTTATGAGTATATAGAAGATGACGAGGTACCCCTAAAAGATCTTGAGACGCACAATTCGTTTTGCTGACTGACAACGTATTGTAAACAATAATATCACAGGTTTACAGCACCGTATTAAAAAGAAAATTCATCTATAGCATCATGAAATACCAAACCAGTAGCAAAATTCGCCTTTCGTAGATAGACACGACCACGCTGATTTTTATAGGCGTAGGTGGATTCTTCTTGCCTTTAGAACCCACCTGATACACTTACGCTGCTTATTAGGCCTTTATAGTCGCACGCGC
Organism: Hyaloperonospora arabidopsidis Emoy2; assembly: GCA_000173235.2. NCBI lineage: Eukaryota > Oomycota > Peronosporomycetes > Peronosporales > Peronosporaceae > Hyaloperonospora > Hyaloperonospora arabidopsidis. Next base: position 541,411 of record JH598543.1, on the reverse strand, counting down.
TAGTATTTAATATCAGTTCCTTACTTGATGGGTCCTGTAGTGCCGACGCAGGTGGCGTAACCACCATGTGAAGTCTACAGTCCCGTGGTCCCACGATTCTACTAGATGTGAGGACTTCATCGAGGAGCGCACGCGCCCCAACGATTTCCATCCATACCCCGTGCGCATATTGAGATCAATGTTTTACATGTCGGCTTCGTGATTATCAATTTTCTTCGCTCTGCTCCTTACCTGAACACGCTGAAGCGTATAATTACGCACCGCTTAGTTTATCTAGATCAGTATTAATAAAAGAGAAACATTTTATGAAGCAGTTAGATATCTGCATCAGTGTAAAATTCTCATCAATCTATCGTACCGAGATCTGGCGTTTGTAGGGCTACCTGTGCAGCTGCAAATATGCGACGACACGGATGAAAACACTACCTTGTCCCTTTGATCAACAATAGATCTGTCACGACAAGGGACGATCACAATAATGTACACTAGACGCACCGGCGCTGGGTCTGCGCTTACATGGGATTCCGCAATGTTTATCAGGAGTAAAAAGTCACATATCAAATATTGGGGGGACACCGGCATTGTAAGATAAATATTATATATATTATCCAAGGGGTGTCCACGTAGAAAGTAGGGGCTGTCTACCTAGTCAGTCCCATAAAAAATGTCCCATTTTATCACGAAGATGAAAATTGCCCCAAGTCCCACGTCATAGTATAAAAAGTGACGTGTCACACATAAAATCTTCATCTTTGTCATTTCTTAATACTAATTTACGGCCAAGCTCAACCCCCTCCCTGAAGGGGCAGCCCCGAAGGGGGCTCTTCCGCGGGCGTGCTACGCTCGCAGCCACTAGTTGCTGCCGCAAGGAGAAGACGTGATCGTGTTTTCATATCGTCGGATGCAGCCGTATAGATTGACATTTGGTGCTGATGTTGTTGTTATTGTTTTAGTTATGGTTTTGTATTGTTGTTAATGTTTTCAATTGTTATTTTTGTTCCTGTTGCTGCTGTTTTGTTTCTGATCTCGTTGTTGCTGCTACTCCTGTAGCTGTTGTGGTTAATGTTGTTGTAAGTAATTTATGTTGTTCCTGTTGTTTTTGTTGCTGCCGCTGGTAGTGGTGTCAATGCTGTTGCTGCAGTTTTTTTGTTGCCCATATTATTAACGGTTTTTATTGTTGTTTTTGTTATCGCTGCTGCTGTTACTGTTTTGTTGCTGTTGTTGCACTAATGTTACTGTTTTTGTTGTTACTGCAATACTACAAATGTATTTGTTTATTCGTGGGTCGGACTTTGCTCCTGCTCATTTAAAAATAGTAAGTTTAGAATGTTAATCACTTGAATAGACTATCGTGAATATATTCTATGATTTGACTCTTACTTGACAAATTCAAACGTTTTCGTACTCTTTTGACTGCAGGCACATCGCAAGCATGACATGGTGCGATGGTGCCTCATACATAGTCGATTGAAGTGGTTTGTCGTTTTATTGTACAGCAATGTTGCTTTTATAAGCTTCGTCCGGACGTTTTTGGATTTACATCGTAAATATGTATATCTGACACGTCGTTTACTCTGGATTTGATGAGATAGTGCCGTCTAAAATGCCGCGTGCCTAAAAGTGTGTAGAATATGAACATACAATGCGAAGTGAAACGAAAACCGAATATACAGCCCTACCAGTGCTATAGCACTGGACACATTTTAATGATGTTGCAGGTATTAGTCGGTGATGTTTATGACTTTAAACATTGAGAACAGCACACTGGACGTGGAGAGTCTAATAGCTAATGACAAGACACACAAGACATCCGGTTTGGTAAAATTGTTAACTCACTCTAGCATATCGTATTTTAGAGAAATGAATTCACTCTGTATTACAATGTACGATACGGACTCCAACAAGGCATTGGTAGACTATATCCGTCAGGACGTGACATGAGGCCCTTGAACGATCATATCTGGTGCCACACAACCTGCGGCGTTGTTCGGACCATGAAAACATGTCTGAAAGTACCAGTCATGTATCAGATGAATCACACATTAATGAAGTAGTAGCAAACGGCGCTGGGGAAGATGGGTATTATGATGACTTATTTGAATCAAACGATGAATTTGAAGCTATTGTTGTCAGTGAGGATATTGGTGGTGGACAGCACTTAATACCGGATCTATACCGGCAACTGGCTATACCTTTTAAGACAGATAATTGGCCATCGAAGACCACGTGACATCGAATTTTGGTGCACCCGAGGGCGCAAAAGCATAAAGATTGATGTGAAACGAGAAAAATTATTAAAAGTTTAGCACAGACTAGTACTCCGGGAACCAAATGAAAGAATACAAACAAATTTATTTTAACGACTTTGAAGTCCACGCTTCTTTTAAGAAATTTCGTGCAAATAGACGTGGTTCAGATGAGATAATGCGTGTGATGTTCACATTCTTAGGAATTACAACGACAAGTTCAAGGTACTCGAAAGTGGCCGATGCCATTAACTAAGAGTCTAAAGCACTTAGACACAAGCAACTGCTGGACCCCATACCAAGGTCGGAGATTCCATCTGACCAACACACTATAAAAAACAATGTGGGTGCCGATGTAAAATCAGATCATGTCGGTAATGCTCATCTGGGGTATTTTTTAATTTAGTGATTAAATAGGGAGTTTGATTTTCCCTCTAACACTAATAATAAAAAACTTGTTCAGTTATATCATCTGTTGTCTATTTGTAATTACAGCAATTAATTCCATACAAATAAAAATGTTTCGTACAATATTATGAGGGATTGATATGTTCACACGCCTTTTCCTTTGATTCATACCCTTCCTGTCAAAGCCGAGGTTGGCACTCTAATATCAAATTATATTTTTATAGGATATATTTACATATAATGGAGGCGTTAAGCATCCACCCCTCGCAATAACTATCCACCCCGTCACATTTACAATACTCTGATTGGTCGATAAAAATGTAACGAACAATTCCTGAATCCTTGTTGAGCAGTAAACCAAATCGCCGGCCCTTCGCTAAGCTTATGCCAGGTCACACGAAGACCACTCCCTCAACCCCGTGATGATCTTGTTGAGATCCAGTACCATTTATGTTTAGTAGCAAATGACCAGATAATCTTCGTCCAGTGGTGCTTCTGGGAAAATCTGAGCTCGTTGCGGACTTCAAGATCCTACCCGGAGAGCAGAGTAAGTCGACTACGAGGGCAAGGCCAGGAAACACGCCATGATTACTCACTGGGACTACCGCGGGGGTGATTGGACTCCTAGTCAAGCCATTGATGTCTCCTGAATCAAATTTCTTTTAAGTTTATAAATAATCGATTTGTTTTACACGACTTGATGCAACAATATTTTAAACAGTACATAATGAACGGTAAACTAAATCGTCGGTCCCTTCGCCAAGCTTGTGCGTCTGGGTATTATTCCCTTAAGGTTATAAGAAATCCATTTGTTTTTGAAGACAGCTGCTCCGGCTTAGCCTCATACGCTTACGTTGAACAATGCGCACAGCAGGCGCGTTTGATTGTGACCACTGATAACATACTAACTTGACGTCACCTTCCTTTCTCCTGCTAACCCTCTTGTTATGCTTTGTTACAATAATATATTCCTGTGACGTTGCATGGGCCTTTATTTTAGCTTAGCCTCAGCAAGATAAGCATCTGTCAGTGTCAGGGGGGGGGTGTAACGGCGTTCATTTTTAACGAGTTGTGGGAAAGGGATAGTTGCAAAAGGAAGGATATTCGTATGTACCTGTTGTTGGAGGAAAGGTGTCCGTTTCATTCCTTGTCTGGCCAATCAGGGATTAGAATGCTCAACGCATTTCTTTTTATCGACCGATCAGAGCATCCTAAGTGTGAGGAGGTGGATGGTTATTGCGAGGGGGTGGATGCTTAACGCCTCCCTTTTTTAATATATTACATAATACATAGATAATAATCGATATGAAAATATGGGAAACGTTCACCCACCAGGTTTTCGTTGATCACCCACCGCCCCTATATAATTTAACCGATTCACGCCTTCTGATTGGTAGAACTGAGAATATCACCGCCGGAAATTTCATATTATCTCAACTCACATTACACACCGCAATATAAGATTGACGATCTCCTTCATACCCCAACTCGTCAATATTTCCACCACTATCATTTCATCATCGTATCGCGAAATAATCTTACTATAAGAAAGTCACGTAGTGGTGTACCCCCTGTCTACTCCCTTCTCTTGGATGAAAGTAAAACCATCTCACTCGTCGCTCGCAATAGAAATCTTGTTGAAGCCACGCTTCTTGTATTCTTTTCTACATCAGCGATCTTATAAGTCGAGGTATATTACTTCATTAGTGTCGAATAGTTATCCACTTAACCGCTTTTGTCACACGTACGCCTTACAGTCACATACCAGAGCACCGCCGCAAAGCTTTCTTTTTCGTTGCGAACACAGATTATCGCCATTAGAGCGACCCACACGTACTTCTGTCCCTCTTAGACTAACACTTTCTCCTTCCATGACACGTGCACCAGGGTCTCGCAATGGTTACGTTTTGACCCCGACTTCAACGTGCTGGAGTCTGAAGACAAGTACCGTACGGTGGTTAAACGCGATCAATTTTCAATAGAACCAGGTAAGTGTACTAACTAATGTCGGGGACTGCCCCCCGCCGTGGTTTGCCGCCACTACTTGCTGCTCGGGATCTAGTGTATAGTGGATGAAGTATCTGAAAGATAAGTTATCAAACGTCGCCTACTTAAAGACATGCATAGAATATTCGGATCTAGTATTTTATTGTTTGTAAATGAGATTGTGAATTACTTCTGAGAACGATGATATTCTCGATCCTATCAATCAGAAGGCGTGAATCGAGTAAATTACGGTAATGTATAGGGGTGGTGGATGAATAACGAAAACCTCGTGGCTGGTTTACGTTTCCCAAAAATATTTACACTTATAATAGTGTCCTCCATCTAGCCGTATTTTAGGCACCGATAACATAACTATTTATTATGCTGCCGATTTAGAAGATACATTCTTCTGCTTTATTAACATGACATTCCTATATGCAAAGAATAATCTGCAACACATGAGAGACTTGTAGCATACCAATCACGCTGGTTGCATCTCACAATCTGCCTGCAATTTTAGTGGTGCTTTCGCCCACAAATAAAGCGGGCAAGCACCGAAAATATAAAATGTGCTTTTGTGGTTATATACCCACACCTGAACCTTTCTTAAAATTTTAAAAAAGTCAAAACAAATCCCGAGTGTGCGTTTGTTCCGTGGTCCCACTGATAGAGTTGTCCAAGCTGTGCAAGTACTTAGGTGTAATGAGCGCTGCAATGAATGTGCAGCGACATTGTTCATCCGAATCGTGAATTCCAATATTCTTATTACTTTTTTGGTCCAGACTGCCTGTGGGGGGGGTGCGGAGGAGGACTGATCTGACATCACAGGAGGCCGGGGGGGGGGTACCCATAATAGCTGTAGTTAGGGGTTATTTTATTGTTATAGTACATGAGCTTAAAATGTAGGAGAATTGCATATGGTTTATACTAACAATCAGTAAACTTCACAGCGATGACATCAATAATGACGTCATTTTATACCTACTCGTTATCATTTCTTCTTCCAATATTACATGAATTGTATAACATACACTCCTGAATAGTTCCTCTTATTTTATCATAGCTATAATATCAAGATTCATCTCACATGGCCCTTGAAGAGCACTCCTGTCAAGCTAATATATTATTGGAGAATGATTTGAAATGAAGGTACGAAATACAGTATATATACTATTTCGATCGTTTTACGCAGAGAAAATAGTGCGCGGAAATGGGGTGTAGTGGATGGTTTGGCAAATGAAGGCAAACATCATGTTTGGCAGGAAGGTGTAAATATGACGCTCGACGAAGGGTATGCATTCAAGGAAAAGATATGTGAATATCTTAAATCTCCGTTCTAAAGTAGAGTAAAACTACGGTGCCAGAGGCACCGTAGTTTTGGCAACGGCTGTCATAGATCTTAAAAGTAGCAGCTTTGTAATTTGGAATTGACGTAGTCTATTTAAAAAAGGAGTTGAAATGTATTGATACTCTTATAAGAATTGAAACTGCTTTCAAATTGGCTGAAACTGATTAAAATATAGAGGACTGCGTAAAGTGAAATAGTATTTTACAAACTCGAATGAAGATGAGCATATTGGGAGCTAATCTTAAACTTCTTAGAAGAAGATCACATTCTATGTTTGTCTTGAGAAGTATCCTATTAAATTGAATGCGCTTGCCGCAGCCCACGTTTCAATTTGGGTGTCATGTGGTCGACCAGGTGAACCAGAAAGTGTTGTACAATAGCGGCGACAAAATAGTCAAGGTCCATACGGCTTCGGCGCCGCGGATCGTGATAAAAAACGGTCGTAGACAGGCGAATAGGATCTGTTAATATGTCGACAATCGTGGAGTTGTGGTGCATCTCATCTTGGCTGTTGTCTGATCGGTATTCGATCATCTCAAGAATTACAAAAAAACTGGTCGTAGTCGCGGCGGAAGTACAAGCTGAAGTGACTTGGATATGCTTCTAAACGAGTGACAAATTCTCAAGTAATATAATGTACATTACCATTCCAGCTACAAGTATGGCATTTGCTAAGCATATGATATCGATAGAATAAAGTGGATATGTTAGAGATAAATGTCTGAGATCTACGAATTAAACGGTTCATCTATCAATCACCTGAATTCAATAACTGTCACACGTGGGTGACTTGGTTGGACACAGAGCAACACGTATGATTGCCAGTTTCTGTCAGAATAACTAATGAATTGGGTCTTGTATGTTACAATTATTCACTCCGGCTATACGCCAAAAAATTATTAATTTAGTATTATTGCTTTATCATCCAAATTAGTAATCGCACTCGCAAGGCACTCGCCTTCACAAACCAGTAGTCGCTCTCGCTATCTGCTCCGCAGACTACGGTCTCTATTCACCCTATTCGCTTTTTATAGCCACTTTTAGACGTTTGTATGTCCGCCCCCATTCGATTTATAGCCGCCAACTTAGACGTAAAATAACCGAAGCGCCTCCGACTAAGACTAGATTTGCACTACAGAATTTGCAAATTCTGTAGATGTAAAAGCTGCTTTTCAAATAATTTGTAATATCTGCTTTTTAAATGGAGGGTTTTCAAATGACTTAAAATAGCTGCTTTTCAAAGGGTTTCGATAGTCAAAAAAAACCAGGCTCGTGACAGCGCTCTGGCGTTACTTCGACTATATTATAAAAAAAGGGAAAATAAAAATGCCACATTTAATCACGAAAATAAAAATAATGCCCCTGATAATTAGAAAAGATTGGAAAGTAGAAAAAGCCCAAGATAATGAGAAAATAAAAAAAGCCCCACGCCCTCGTATACTCAAGTTAAAGTAGTACACATAAACCGACATGGTGCTTTAATGAAGGACTTAACCTATTATAAATACCATTCACACGCAATGTGCTGATACGTTTGACTTTCTTTACCACTTGAACTCTCCACGTCCAGCGTGCTGTTTATGGAGTTTTAAAATTATGAACAGCACCAACGAATCCATGCAACAGCACCGAAGTGTCGCCATCAGCACTGGTAAAGCCTTCAAATTAGTAAAGTGAGTTAAACAGATAGAATGGAGTCATTATAGTCTATTTAAATGTTGACTATGCTCGAGTTACTATAGCGTACAAGCAGAAGCGAATTCCTATCCCAGCAGCTATACCAGTAGCACCATAGTACCAAACACACCACAAACCGTAGTAACACCACGAGCACTAACAGCAGTAGCAAGAGCAACAGCAAAATGAGCAGTAGCAGCATCAAAAACAACAGCTACATCAGTACCGACAACAGCAAGAGCAGCAACGACAACAATAATAACAATGACATCAGCAGCACCACCAACAGCAGCAGCAGCAGTAACATATATAACAACAGAAACATCATAAAAACTTACAGCAATAACAGCTATAGCGGCAGCGGTAGCAGCAACACAGACATGAGTAGCAGAAACAAAAATAACAATAGTACCAATTATAACATTAACAAACAGTAATAACAATAACAAAACTATATCAAAAATAATACCATCAATAATATCAGCACCGGTTGTCTACGTTTACGGCTGCGGCTGACGATACAAAGATGCGTTTACATCTTTCCTGTGTCGTCCGCGCCCACAAATCGGTGGCTGGGAGCGCAGCACGCCCGCGGCGGACCCCCTCCGCGGCTTCCCCTACAGAGCGGGGGTCGAGCACAGCCGTACAATGGGAATTAAGAAATGACTAAGATATGAATTTTGATGTGTACCACTATAACTTGAGTATACAAGGACGTGAGGCATTTTTTGATTTCCAATTATCTAGGACATTATTTTTATTTTCGTAATTATCTGGGGGTATCTTTTTATATTTTCGTAATTAAATGGGGCATTTTTTTATTCTCCCTATAAAAAATCACAACACTTATTCTAGTTGTTTCGATATGACAATACCCCAATGTAATATTTGGTTCTGAAACAGCTGCAGATTTTATTTGCTGTATAAGTTGCTGCAGATGTCTAGTTTTTACTATGAACTATAAAAGTTTTAAAACAATACAAAAATATAGTCGCGAGGCCTAGCAAAGATCGCTGAAGGTATATGATGTACTAGCCAAGATATAAAGTATCCGCTTAACGCAAAGATTAAAGTTGCACTTATTCATGTCTTCACATTTTTTCATGTTAAGGGCACGCTTTATATGAACGAGACACTATGTAAAAGCTAGTGTGTGGTATACAGATATACATCCAATCTGATCTATGTGATATATTGCTATAATTAATAAGGTGTTGATCCATCAGTTCCGCTTCTATTTAAATGTTTTGAGTAAACTTGATTTTAAGCAAACTTCATTGCTAGTTGATAATTTTGTCGGAAATTAATGAATTTGGGCCGATTGCGTTGTTCAGAGGTGTGGGCACGACCCTTCCGCGAAATTGGCATGTGTTTAAAACCGGCCTCCGTGCATTTCACAAGCATTTATTTTTACGGAAACGGTTCGAAAGCATAACATGTGGCTGCGTTCTGTTGGTTAGAGGTGAAGAGGCTATACAAAAATGTGTGTCGGTGCTACGAATAATTATAACGTAACTGTAACCGAGATTAAAGTACGCTCATCTTAAGCGGGTTGGTGAGACAGAATCAAATTAGGGGTCACTGGTTCGAGAAATAGAAAGAGATAAGTAATAAATTCAGGCCTTGGGTACATGTGTGTGGGGTTTACAGCACTGCCCTGCTAGGCAGTGACGTCCCCCATCTTTCATGATGTAGCCCATCAGAGATAAAGAAAGAAGTTACATCAGATAAAAAAGGACTTGATAATGACGAATGATGGAAGTGATGGGATCTAAAAGGTTAACTATCCAAGAAAATCATAGGAATGTTAGCAAGCTTAGACACATAATACAATTTACTTGTAGTTTTACTGCTTTAGCCTCAAGCCTGATCTTCACCCTTTAAACAGGTTGTGAGCTTAACCGTCAACTCCGTGTCCTAGCTAAAACCGTTTAACGGGACCTGTAACAGGGTGATCATGTTACATATAGCATTTAATGCTTGTTAATTAGAATATTATCATAGAAATTGATAATGCTCATGAATATTACCATGTAGGGTAACATTTAGAAGCACTTACCTATTGACTAATATGAACCGTCATATCATCCAATTCTAGCGGTACTATGTGTGATGGACGCGCGCAATGAGTGGTGAACGAGATTTCAGTATACATTTTTGTAGATAGCTATAATTAAGTTAGGACTAGGACTTAGTAATATTTATTACAGTTTTCTTTTTACCTCTATTAGACAAGTGTTTAATAGTTAGTCTTCCTCTGCACGTACCGTGAAGTGACGCGCGGCACTACTTACACTGTGTCAGTGTGAGTTAACTTGTACTGTGTTAGTACAAGTTACCAGTGCCCCGTTACAGGGCCCACAAGTATTATGAGCGTACACGATAAACATGTATCTCATGTCGAACGGCCAATTGGATGTTGTGGAGGGCGGGTAGGTTTTGTCTACGGACATGAGTAGAAGGTGCACGTGCGTCAATGGTGATCATACTAAGTTAACACGTTTAAAAAGGGAGGTTTTTGAACGTGCTATCAAGTATTGCTTAGTTATCGTCTCGGTATCATTGCAATGGTTGCTGCCGCAGAGAAGGAGATACAAATCATCATCTCTGTGAGTGACCGTTCCTTTACTAACCTCATCTCTTCGAGCAATCGCTGATGTAATGTACGAATCTGTCCTATGATGAGTCTCCCTAGACCTGGATGGTCACCTAACAAAAAATGATGGCTCGAATTGCTTCTACTTTTTTTCTCGACGCTGATTTCTGGCTGCGTGTTGATGATGCCTTCGTTTATGGACTTTGACTCTGTAAATTCGCTTCTATCTTTGTATGTGCATATGAACCCGAATTCTGCTTCTTCGCTGAGCAGGTCTCTGACAGTCAGCGCTTCCATCTCTGTGTCGGCATCGGCAGTACAGCAAATGAAGTCGTTCAGGTCCATCGGATCGCAGATGCGCAGCTGAAGCCTTTGTGCCAGTCGGCTGGTGATCAGTTGGACATCAGGTTTAATACGTGATCTGCAAGTGTTCGTACGGCCGAGCACGAGCCCTGAGTCCCAAGAGCAGTTCGTAATAGCATCGCTCGGAACCTCACACCAGCAGTATTTGATCCCACTTCATCGCCGTGAGATATTCCAATATGTAGATGTTGGCCTGTGATCCTTGTTCCTCCACATCAAAAACGTGCTCGATCTGGCGGTGCCTTTATCGACGCTTGAATTATGCAATAATACCTGCGTCCATGGGCTGCAGCTTCGAGGTCGTGTTTGGCGGGAGGAACAAGACTGTCACACTCTTCAGATCCATCTTTGGTCAGTGTGCGCCGTGCATTGTCGAGGAGGAGGACGATGTTGCGTTCTTGAGCGCGCATGTCGTTGCCAAGATCACCCAGCCACTCTCAAAAAAGGACGGCTGTCACCCACTCCTTGAGGTTGCTGCGATAGGAGAAGCCAAGCTGACCCCCTATCTACTTCTGGAAACAGCGCTACTTCTTCGCGTTACCAATGGTAGAATGATCGCGTTTGTCCAAGCTGTTAGCGTTGTTGTCACACAAGTCTTGATCTTCTATGATCCTTCCAATTGTTGCTGGGCGATGATCTTATCGGTGCGAATAAGTAAAATAGTCCCGTCTCGTCCATGTTGTATATGGCAGCAAGCGGTACACCTTATAGGCGCTCCTGGATGGCTTCGCGCTGCGCGGGTATCTCCGCCGAGTTAACGGGACCTATCTCACCTTGGGCGATAATTTTCTTGAAGCCGTGACTTCCATGGAACGCCTGAAGCCCCCCGGTCAAATATGACGGTATCTGGTCGTCTGGGATGCCGCTCAACATGGCAAACCGTATCGCTCTCACCTTGGTCAGATAACCGCTCAGCATCACGCGCTTGCTTGACGCTTCAGCACGCAGTTTGCAAGGGACTCCCTGACTGCAGGGAATGCGAGCATTAGATTTCGCTTGCCCTTGAGGTCAACGTCCTTCATGTGCAGAAAGTTCTGGCGATCACAAAGAATGCCGAATATCGTCCCTCGGGCGGGCGCTTTGAAGAGACCTGTAGCGGAGCTACACAGATCTTAGTCAGAGTAAGATCTACTACTTTTAAAGTCACTTAGTTCTACGGAACTAAGTTCTTATAAGTTTGAAGAGTCTAGTTCTTACAACTAAATAACGAAGCCTCAGCGAGTATTCACGCTCGTTGAGTTTCTAGTACTGGTTCAGGGGACTAACAACGACTTTAAGAATCTTACGCACAAAAAGCTCTAGAGTACGCATCACAAGAAGGCTCTTACTCGTAGCGATCATCTTACGCTTGGTCAAGGCACGTGTCGACACAAGATCAAAAGGGGATCTCATATTTTAATTTTAAGTGTTATCTGTATAAAACCTCATACAACTACCTAATACTAAGATTAAACTAACTTTTATAATAATCTTCAGTATCCTAATAGATTGACAGATGGTACATCAATCCGTCACCAATAGTTGACTGAGGTTATCGACCACATCAGTTATCACAAATAACTGGCTTGAGGGCTGTATCATATATACCATGTATATTCATTCCAGGGGGGTAAACGCCATGTGACCCCGTACGAGACTGAATTCGAATTCGCCTTGTCTGCCAGATGCGACTGTATGAAAGCGTTTATTGCGTCATGCAACTGACTAATCTTCTTCTTCTGTTCATATGTCAGGTTTTTCAACCTGTTTTGATCGTGAAGGCATCGTTGTTGCGCGGCGAAGGAGAGTTAAGAAATACTCTAAGTGAAATTGGGCTGAAATTAGCTGCTGAACACGAATCCGGGCTCCTGTGCTATTTTTTAGAGCTCCAAATGACTAGAGGGCGTTTGGACCTCTAGATTTTTATCCTTCTAGTACACATGATACAATTTTGTTTCACGGGTCATATCGAATTTGGCAGCTTTATCTGTACCAGGTTTGATAAACATCATTTTTTTTCCGTCTTTTTTTCTAAAAATCGCTAGCAACAGTTTTAGAATATCTGGTATCTTACCATCGTATAGAGGTTGAAGCGTAGCACGTTGAATATGTGCATGTCGAATGGTCATCTTCAAGATGTCAAGTATACGCAGATTTTTTATCGCAGTCCTTGATTACAAAAACATTATTGACAAATTGTCGAACCATTTTAACTGTTTGTAGATCGCATTTCAACTGGCTCTACGTACAGAAGATGCAGAGTGCAACTTATGCTCGAAGAGTCCCGACAATTGATCTCAATATTCTTAAAAGGGTATCGAGATCAATCGTCGAAACGCCATATGGGTGGTCGCCGCGCAGAATTTAATGCTGATTCGGATTACCGCATAAAACAACGGAAAGGTACCACATTGTAAGCAGTACTCATTAGGCACGAAGCAACAATTTTAGTATATTGCGTACGCATGTTGTACGTTTGTAAAATTAGTCGACGCTTAAAGTGATAAAAATGCTGCAGAAGACGTCGATGTCAAAGTGATAACTTCTCTGGGATGGTTTTGTAAAAGCTTTCTCTGTCGGTGACAGCTTCTTCTCCTTTTGTGTCCACTTAATCTATGAATGCGTTATAATAGTCTTCGTGAACCAGCACCTACGATACAGAGTCTTGCTGGTCCATCCGCGACTGTAATTCGTCGATTGGTTCAGAGCTCAGATGTTTATACAAAAAATCGATTTCATCCTTTATTTTATTGATCGGTACGCACGAGTTTTCCTTATGTGAGGCATGCGCAACCTTGAACGACGTGGGTATAAATACCATCCTTTTATCTGTGCCGCGGCCGCGGAGTACACCGACGTTTTTATGGCCTTAGATCCGAGTAGGCTCTAATAGCATATACGTAGATGTTAGTTTTATATGAAGAGGATCCTGAAATACCTAGTCTAGCCTCAGTATATCAGGAGATAAATTTGCTGCAAAATATATGATGCAGTCTCAAAATTGTACTTTCAATGGATGTGTAACATACTCTAAACTTTGCACTTCTTATATTTGGGGATTTATGTGGTTGGCTGTCGAGTATCTTACAGGATTGGAGTGAACGCGATGTTGATTGAATCTCCACATGTGTCAGTATAAATTCGTACTTGTAACACCTTCTACAGTATTACTGACAAAATCAAGATAGGAGTGGCTTGAAAACAGATAATGAAAGACTAGCTAGCAGATGGTGCAGCAGATACGACGCAAATAGCAGTGGGTTTACAGCCACCACAGATATCAACCACCATCTAACAAATACAGATGGTTGATACCTGCAGTGAATATGATTAAACTACACTCGGTCCACCTTTCTCCGCTCTTCCAGTCCGGATATAGGTCTTCAGATACCATTATGTCCGATAGACTACTCTAAGCTATCTTGAATAGAGGTGATATCACAATTTCTATTCTGATGTTTCTCATGGACTAGTTTACGCATTATATCATGCAACCACTCCATAATTGATTCTTTGGTACTTTAATAAATGTCGAAACACTTTGAATGATATTGCTGCAATCTCCTATTCTTCAAGCTCGTATAGGCTAGTGCCGTGTTTCTGTTCGTCAAGGTAACACCTGTTGTGTAATTTTGACACACATTATATTATGTACATTTCTTGCCTCTCGTCTTCACTAACGAAGACTTGCTTTATTCCTATCAACTAGTCTGAAATAAATCTGTCCCTATCTGTGGTTGCGGATATATTCCTAACCACTTGATTATCTCACCGTCTTATCGCTTATTTTCAGTTGTGATACCTGTCCGTCGCCGTGTCATCTTTCTAATATAAAAAGGCCTTTTTGTCGCCGTTTTTGTCCCACTGTATTCCTAAGTCTAACTTCCAATAGCATATAACAACATATAAACGCTCGGGGACGAGCCTGTCATCTAATCGTGAAGCCATAATATTGAGCGGCATTATCCTGAAGAGAGTAGGAATAGACTCATACATCCTCTCAGGTATAGGCCCTGAAAAAGACGAAGATGTGGATGTACACGCAGATAAAACGTAGGATTTATTGTGAAGGAAGGTGCGATAGCGACGTAGATGAGGATGAGAACGACAAACACAATGGTAATTTCAACTACAACGAAACACTAGACAACATCAAATAAAACGAAAACGATATCAACTACCACAACAAAGTAACACATAAACGTCTCCAACATGAAAAAGGATAACAAAACCAACGACGATGACGAAAGAACAAAATCGACATTTGGAATGATGATATCGACAGCGAAATCTACTTTCAGACGGCCGAAGGTACTACAGAGCATTCCAGCTGATTAACAACGGAATTGCACCTCTCCTTACGAGACTTCTTAGCCATCCATTACGAATTAATTAGCGCACGAGGCAGGACTAAACTCGTTGCGCAAAGATCCACATTCAGAAAGATTTATAAACAAGTAAAAGTACGAGATGGGCGCAAAAAACAGGAGTGTAGTGCAATCAGCAAAATAAGTACAGCGTTTTTGCGCTTCTCTTCTCCATTGCTGTGTATGCGCCGTGATTAGAACCAGCGATGCATCACAAAGTCCAAATGAGCAAGCAGTAGCTCAATGGATGCCGGTATCACCTAAAATCGAGAAATCTGGCAGTAGCTACAAGAGCGTTGTAACGGAAAAGAATAGTCTCGCTTTTACCAGTGAACATATATTTATTTAGCTTCTCGCAAATTATCTTCTGAGCTGTAGGGTCGTATCCATAACATGATCAAAGCCTGTACCAGAACCACTACGAAAATAGACTGTTTAATCCTGTCGCTGTCACAACAGACACAACATGGGGAAGCAAACAGCGGACACGGTCTTCAAATATTAAAAGAGTAAGTGGTATTTAGTTTATCGGCAAATAAACTAAATAAGAAATGCTGCGCTCAACACCAAATTTGTTATGTAGACCACGCATTTCCGTATAAAACTGTTCAACTCGCCAAGCTTAACCTTTTCGCCCATGCAGCAACTCCGTCGTTGTATCTTCAACATTTTCAGCTTTCAACAATTCTCCATCGTGGACTTCTTTCATTTTTCCGTCATCTTTTGTCAATACTGCCTCATGAAAAATTCATACGTAGGTTCTCATTACACCATCAATATAAAATTACTTCATACATGATGTATCAACCTCGTATGTTTCACAAGCTTCACTTCGATCAATTATTCTATTCCATCTCGATGACGTTCTGTTTTATCCCACCAGAATCGTTTATCTCCTCCTGTATGGGTGCTGGTACCACATTTTTCACTAAATTAGCTGGCATACGAGAGCTTATCAAAAAGCTAGGGGCTATCATGCCACTTTTAGCATGTGAGCTCACATATTTAATGCGCACATCCACATGCTTCAACTTAGCTGACGCTCCATATTCTATAAGATGTTGGAAAGCTGCCTGATTATCCACATAGAGGACCATGGGGTATCTACACTTTACTCCAATTTCTCCAAGTAGCTCTCGTAATCCAAGCATTTGTGTTACCACCACTGATACTGCAGTAAATTCAGCCTCCGTTGTCGATAACGACAAGCCACCTTGTTTTTTCGCAAACCAGCTCACCGGCATTCCATCGACGGTGATCCATCCACCGGTTATTGACTTTCTGCTCATTTTGTTAGCAGGAAATCAGCGTCACTTTACTTAGTAATACTTACAAATTGATGGCCAATGTTATCCTGCCTCATATGTAAAGCAGCGACTTTCTCCCTTGCAACTATTGTACAATCCTTTTTCCTAGATTCTAGTCGCCTGTAATCGGACAGTGTGTTTTTCTAGAAGCTGGGTGTACCGCGTAGAATACATCCGGTCTGCTACAGCGCGACATCCATCGCAAACTTCCCACTAACGATTGAACACGGTTAACCGTTATCTTTCCATCTTGATCATTAATCGGCAGTTTCATCCATCAAGTTGATATCGTTCACTTCTTCGCTGATAGGCGTGCGAGCACCACGTGCCTCTTCCAATCCATTGTCCTATAGCAATTTCTCGGGTTGTCACTACTTTATCGATATCATACCCATTTTCAGGCGCATAGGAAATGCG